>VYZW01018521.1:879-60673 GCA_013401315.1 Balaeniceps rex | reverse complement strand
AACTAAAAAAAAAAAAAAAAAAAAAGGAAAGAAAGAAAAAGAAGTGGGGGGGAGACAGACAGTAAGGATGGTACCTAGAGCTTTACGCTGGCTGCTGGCACCAATGGATGTCAGGGAGTAAGACAATGCTGGTGAGCACAAACACCTGCACTGATCTCCCTCATTTCAACTGCTGACGAAATCTGCTGTGTCCTTTCTGAGTCTTTCTCTCTAAATAAGAGCTGCTTCATCCTGTCATCGTATTCAAATAAATTCTCCCTACCCTTGTGTTCTAAAGGAAAGACAAACTGGCAAGACGTAAGAGAAAAAACTACTGGAGTCTGAGGGACAGTTTTGGATTGGTGATGGTGTTTTTCCATAGCATCTTGTTTCAGTTTGGTCAGAGAGAGTTTGGACCGAGTGATGCCTTTAATCTGTCAGCTAGTATTGAAAGTTATTTACAATATTGATTGCATGTAGGAATGCAGATGTCACCATGCTGGGTTTATCATTTTGCTTTCTTTTCAGAGTCATTTGCTGGTCAAAAAACCTTAGGTGTGAAACAGCCTCTTATGGTTTCTTTCCTATAAATAAAGGGAGAGGTGAGCATTTTCTTCTGTTAGTGGTTTTTAAATGTCTGTGGTCTTGTTCGTCGTCATAAACAAAAAGTGCTCCCTGTCAAAAGTCAGAGAGTACTGATAAACAGCAGCATAGTAACTTTCTTCGCGGGTTCCTGAGAAATCAGAGCGTTTTGCACAGGCGAAAGCTTTACTGCTACCCGTCTTAGAGCAGCAAGCAGTACACCACTGCCGTGCTTCCGTAGCCGGTCAAGGACCAGAGCCAGTCTCCCCCTCCTGCCTCATCCTGCCTTGACTTCCTTCTCCCCCCACTGCCTGTCTAGGCTGAGGTAGCTTCAAAAGAAGGGCCTCTGGACCGTACATCTCTGCGTATCTGTGAGACAAGGAAAGTCTTAACACTAATCCAGGGAGGGGAATTCCTGGCAAAGCCAGTGAAAGCATCGTGGTCCAGGTCTGTCCACGCCTGTCTCTGGACACAAACTGATGGGCAGCATCCAGAGCATCCCTCTGATATTTAGAGTCTCTTTTTTCCCCAGTGCAGCTACATCTGTGTCATGAGGTAAATTGCTCCTAGCTCTGCAGCTCCCTCGTCCAGATGAATAGAGTCTGGTCATTTAAGGGATTGTGAACTAAAAGGAAAGATTTCCTCATTCTACTATATTTTTGGTTTAAGACCAGCTTCATTGAACCACAGAAAAAGAACTGTTATGCATACTCCTAGCTGACAGCAGTTTGGACCGATTTGTCCTAAGTAGGTAGGTACAAAATACGAAGAGCAGATACAAGTACAAATGAAAGAGTTCTTAAACTGAACATAACTGTCTGCTAAGAATTTAAGAGAGAGTTATCTGGCTTAAAAATTACTTTAATTAAATCAGTGCAATGTCAGTCTGTCAAGAAAAATAATGGGCCTTACCCAGCCTAACCTACATTAGAGAAAGAGAACACAAGCTTCTGGCAGAGGGGCTAAGAAGCCACCGCTGAGCTGAACACAGTTCCTACCAAGGCTCTCTACTCCAAAGAAGGACTCATCTTTGTGTTTGCCCGGACAGTGCCAAAACTGATGGAACTCTCTCTGACTTGTAATGTAAGCATTCCCTGAAATTAGGATGACATTACAGTAGACCCTCTCAGCAAGAGCAGATGTTGGAGTATCGGCAGTTTTACTTGCGCGCTGTTTGATGCACAGTCCCTTCATAGTGTATTTTTACTGAGAACTGATACCGTAGAGTAGAGCTTGTGATTTCTACGTGTACCGCATGTCTCCTTGGGGGGCTCACCTCCAATGCCAGTTCTTGCTGCTTAGGTGTTTTGCGCTCACGGGGCAGGTGTCCTAGTGTGGGGATACAAGTCGCATCCTTTCACCAAAGCCACTCTTTGGTAAAGGCAATTTATAGTTAAACTAGTGGCATAATCATGATTTGTATGGACTGCCTTTTGCTGTGGTCTTGCTATAGCACGCAGCACGAGGACTCTTGCTCTATAATAGCAGGCTCTAACCAGCAGCTCCGCCGAGGGAAGACAAGCCATTACGCTTCAGCAGTGCTGACGGCAGGTTCTGTAGGCGGTGGTGCGTGAGGGAGGCGCGTGGCTAGCCTCAGCCTCTCGCCCACCCGGGGGAGCACCGGCCCCTGCCCACCTAGGCCAGCCTGAAACAGGGGAGGCAGGTCCACCCTGGGCTTGTGGAGCCTTTTCCTGGAGGGTATGGCTTGGGGAGCACAGCCCGCTGATGACACCGAAGGTATAAAAGCAGCAGCAGCTGCTCTTGGCCTGTTGCGTGAAGGTCATTTTTTCAGACACGCTCCTACAGGCATGCTGAACTGACCTATTCCCCAAAAATACTTGTTGGCGTTCTCTTCTGTACACTTTGTGCTGTCTTGAACACTCTTACTTCAGATTTACATCAGGATATATAAAAGAACTAGATCTAGTTTTACAAATATTTATATATAATAAATACATTTCTTTGTTTTTTGTTCTGAATGACCACTTTGACACCGGGAAATCTTTTCTACTAAGAATATGATATTTGGAATTCAAGATTTGCTTTTTCTTTCTTTCCATATGTTCTGTGTTAAACATATGCTATACTTTATATTTAAAAGCTAGCAGCAGACTGAAAAAAATAGCCCACTCCACAAAAATATGTTTGCTTCATTATCAAAAGCTTCTGGGGTTTTGTAAATTTTTTTTTTTAACACATGGAGGGGGGGAACACCCTTGAGGACAATTTCAGAACGTGAAACTAACTTTTAAGAGCTGTGGAGAGAGTGAACATCTGGTTCTTCATTTGCAGCGTACATAAGGCTTGTCAGAGCTTAGAGCTATACACTGCCATGTAGAGGTGGTGATCCAGTTGTCAGCTCTGTAATTAAGGAAGGAAGCCCCTCCACTTAATTTAGGAATTGGCCTTTGAATACTTGGATAATACTGAAGCTGGCCTCTACTGAAAAACTGCACTGATAGAAATGAAAAATGACCAGTGTCTGACATCTGTGTAGGTTCCTACCTTCCAACCTAAAAGACCTTCTGTCTTACTTCCCTGTCTGGGGTGACACAGGGTTTTCCTATTGATCTTCTGCTACTCTATACAGAAGTACCTATTGCTTACCTAGAACGGGCAGTGAAACGCGATGCAGCACAGAACTGGGCACAGCTGAATGCCAGGTCTGCATCTGGCATAGCCAGATCACAGCCATGGCAAGATGGGTGATCCATCTTGCAGTACTGAAATGCGAAGCAACGTGCTACCAATTATTTCGTATATGCCACCATTATTTTGTATCAGCTCAGCCTCTGGTTTTGGTTTTGGAGGCGGGGGGGGAATGTATGATGACGACGACCTCATCATGAGCCAGATCAGCATCTGTATCCAGCCATGTCCATGCTCTGAGCCAGCTACCTCTATCCCTGTGGCTGTGCAGCTGCTTTAGTCTGGGAGGAGGAGAAGGTTCACCCGGGGGCCGGCTCCTGTTGGCGTGGGGACAGCCGTGCTCTAGGGGATTTATAGAGCCACTGGCTACACTACGCCATGAAGTGGTACATTGCCAAATCCTCAGCCTTCCACAAATGAGCTCTGCATCCTTGAGCTTTGCGGAGTTCCTCGGCAGCACGTGCAAGGGGAGCTCTGCCAGACGCTCATCTTGCAAACATGTTTGGTGTGTGCAGGCGGAGGTGCGCTGCAAGCGCAGCAGCCCCCCGTGCTGCCGCAGGTGTGCCGGTTAATGCATCTCAAGGTAGCTCTCTGCTCTGAGCTTGCTCCTTTCTCCCTGCATGAAGAGACACTTAGAAATCTCAACAAGAGAAGGAGAAAAACGTTTTATGGGATTTGAAAGAAATTATAGTCATCCTCATAGGCTACTTGAAGATTGCTGCCTAAGGTGTTGAATTTTTTTAACTGGCAAAAAGAAAATTAACAAACACCATAAAAAGATCCTTGTTTAAGAGTAGGGAAATGGTACGGTATGTTTAAATCGAGGTAAGATTTAAAAATCCTGTGATAAATCTAATTGGTGAATTTAGGAAAGGAAATGGGGTTTGTCATTTGTTATATAAAAATGAAGTTATGTGGCTGTTGCTATGGTGACACCTTGTTTATTATACAGCAGAGTAAACCGTGAAAATTTGCAGCCTGAGAGCGCTTCAAAGTACGTACTTTTTTCCCCCCATTGTTTTAGGTCTTTTTCATGAATGTTTAATTTGCTGTTTGGGAGGGGAGGAGGAAATGCCCAGTCATCCTCTAGCTAGGTATGAATATTTTAAACTTTATGAAATCACTGGTAATTTAGAACTTGTCTCTGAAATTACCTGGTAAATGACCACAGCAACATTTAGAAGTAAAAAGCAATGAGGTGTGCACAATTACCTTCTACAGCTGGAGACACACACATACTTAAGCATGAATTTAATTATAATACAGGTAGATTGGTGCCTTTTTAAAATCCTATCACTGATGAGGATGACAGCTATTTCTGGTTGAAACCATAATAAAACAAAACCCTACATTGTTAAGTTATAAACTTATAAATAAAAATTCTCTTGCAAAAATAAAATATAGGATTAATTATTGTAATTAGTTGCATATTTCAAACTATATTTTCAAACAACTGTAGTTAAATTCGTAAAGATAGCTTTGTGAACCGTCTCAAAACGACTTACATCTATTTAGCTGCAGTTAGTAAAGGGCTGATTTAAGCTAAATGATATTTAAAATTTTCAAATGACCCAGGCTTGTTGATAAGGGGTCTTGTACCAGTTGTAATAGAATTTAATCAAGCCAGTCTGTCATTTGCGTATGTAAGGCCTTACTGAAGTAAACAGCCCTATTAAGCCCCACTTTGCTTGTCTAAAAATCCTTGCTTCTAATTATACCTTCGCAAACCAACTAAGGTTTCAGAGTTTGTGAATTACATATAGTGTACAAGTACAAAAAAACTCAAGAACCACTACTGTCACTGAAGGCCAGATTAAGAAAACGCACCGCTAGCATAATGCCTCACTGGATGAGAACTGTACATCTTCGTCTACAGGTGAATACTAGCATACGATCTTACTGGCTGCAATGGACAAATGAACTGCCCAGGTTTTTTGCTCCCATAATCTTTAAAGGTGTAAACTCTGAGAACAGTACTTCAGCTAAACAGAACAGAAGCTGCCAGCAATGAGGTGGGTTTTTTCCTTGACTGATCCTGTTAAGATCAATGGGGCTACATTAAGACACCATTAACATAGGAAGGTGTACAAAATACTGTCAGTATCATGTAACGCTTCATTAAAACATGTGCAATGTAAAGATACAGGAAAATTTTGTTAGGAATACATCTTTAAAATCCAGCCAAACAATTAGGGAAAAAAAAAAAAAAAAAAAAAACAACACAACACACCACACCAACCAAAAAACAACCCAAAAACTGACACGATAAGTTGGAATGTGGTCAACCTCTGTATTGAATCAAATCTGATTTCAAAGCCAAGTCTTTTTAAAATAGTCTTCCTGCAGTGCTTGCAACCCAACTATCATAGCATTATAAATGAATGCAAAAGATCCCAAAGGCCCCTCAAGTAGAAAATGTCAACACGCAAATGTTAAGCAAGAGATTTACAGAAGAACTTAAAGTCTCCAAGTCCCGCTGAAATGCTTCACATCCCGTAAACCCCTTTGAAAATCTCAGTCCTGTTGCACTGAAATAGCCAGATTTGCTAGTGGAAGTACATTCTCCTTCAGACTAGACTGAATTTATGGGGACGGCTGCTTCTTTTCCACACACGCCTGTGGGACGGAGTGTGTCCACAGGGCTTGGTGCACACACTTGGATATAAAATCAGGTTGGAATTGGACCAGAATCACTCCCACCCCCTCACCTCCTTTCCCTTTCATGCAGAGGTACAGCAGAGGTCTCGGATCAGCACGTGGTGGTACGTACCATATGTGCTGCAATACCTATGCACAAGAGGATGAGTTAAGGACAGAGTGTCAGCCTTAATTGGAGTAAGCTGTCAGACCAGAGATGGGCTCGCATGTTTGAAAGTCTGCCACTTGGACATTAAAACAATCACATGCCAGAGCTCCTTTTCTCCCGAAGGATGGCACAGATTAAACTCAAATGATGAGGTTAATGCGGAAAGAAGTGGTTTTAGTTATGACTACAAGAGACAGGCTTTTTAAAAAAAAGCTTCTCAGTAAACAGCTGATTGAAGCAAAAGGAGTGCCTCATGTTTCCGTAGGGCAAAGCATGGAACGTGCGCCTAGGAGGTTTGAGAGTTTCTCCCGAAGACTCATTAATAAAGGCTTCATTAATAACCTATTTTATAAATACTAAGGAAACTGCAGAAGCTGGCTTTTGTAACAGATAGAAATTATGAAGTTGCATTACAGAGGAAATGTCAGAATTTAATTTGGATTGAAATCCTAACCCCCACACGACACAGACCAGATAAAAAGCTTTGGCTGAATGCAGACCTTTGAAGGCAGAAAGCTAGGAAGGATTCCACCCTGCAGATGAGCCCATTAACTCAGCTATAGTCTCCCTGAAAAGACCGAGCTTGCACTTTTTCCACAAAGCTGTAGCCTTTGAAGAGGCTGGTTGAGGCAAGAGTAAAATGAAGGGGTAACGTTGAAAGAAGACCAAACAAAAATCCTTTCGCTGCTAAAAGTTACGGATTTACGCTTCACTGATGGCAGCATTTGGTATTTTAGGAGAGCTTAGTACAAACTTCTAATTTGCTTGGGGAAAACCCTGTAATCTGTTTCATGTTTGCTGTGGGTGAAACATGAGCAGGGAGGAGAAGCGACGCATTCAGGGGATGCGCGGGGAGGTGCAGCTGAGCTCACCCTTTCCACCGAACCCGCTTAAGATGGTAGTTGCATCTGCAAAGCCAGGACAGACGTCTGTAGTGTACCACGGGCCAAATCTGCCACTAGTTCTCCATTTTACTATGATTTATTGTTTTAGATGGAAGCAGTGTTTCTTATAGGCATCAAAAACTTACTGCTGCAATGTGTCATCTTCTGGTGTCTTACTAAAGTAAATAAGAACTGTAGAAGCTGGGTGTGAAATTAACACCAGGAAACACTCAAGAAAAATATTTATGTGAATTATTGAGGTTTCCTGTGTGACAGCACTCCCTTGAATGTGTTATCTTTACTCTGGTAAGAGCCCGGATGAGAAGCTGACTGGAAAGCTGATGGTGCTGATGATCAAGTCGCAGCACACAGCTTAGCATGGATGGTGCATTCAGCTGGAAGGGTGGCTGTAGGCTTTTCAGAGGGCTGCCGAGAGCCCCTTCCCCAAGCACCACACCACGGTGGTTGCAAGCTTTTAAAATCGGAGTAGCCAGGGATGTTAGTTTGTGCGTGACTTCTCGTTCTTATTGGGACCTAAACGCAGAACCCAGTTGTAGCGGCGCTCGTCCACGCTCCCTTGCTTAAACTTCTGGTGAATGAAAGCGTGCAAGGAAATTTTCTTAACCTGCGAGCAGAACAGGGAGAGGAGATGAAACAGCAGCACCTGGTATTACGGAGGGGCACTGGCAATTGTTTTCTCCTCACCAGAAATATGCCGTGGGGTCTTGGCAGTTTCTGAGTGCAAGCAAGGAAAGAGGTATCTGTCTGTGTGTGAAGAACGGGCAGTGGCACTGTGTTATTCCTCTGGCCTAGTATAGCCGCTCCCCACGTCCCCACGGGACTTCTTGATCAGACTTTCCTAAGCATAGCTTCTTTTCAGTCAGATAGCACTCTGCTGCCGGACATACGCTGTACTTGTTTCTGCTTTGTGCGTTCTCCACCTAAGGTACAGGTCACCAGCTGGCACTGTCAGGCTCAGTGGGACAAGACTGAATATTTATCAGGATTTCCCCGGGTTGAAGACATAGGATATAACTGCATAGCAGGCTTAAAGTTTTCGGGAGGAATAAATTCTTAACATGAATAAAAAAGAAAAAAAAAAAAAAAAAAACAAAAAAAACCCCTTTGATATCTCTTTGAGAGGATATTCTCACTGACGCTTCACTACTACAAATACAAATCAGGAAAAAAAGTTTCTGCTCTTTATCTTTTTCTTACTTTTTCCCACAGACAAGTGATTTGGCTATACCTAATTAAAAAGGAAGAAAAAAGTGGCGTAAGCTTAAGTAAGATTTTAATTCAGACTGTAGGAATAAATCACTGCAGACTTGATAGTGACAATAAGAAAATACAGTCCCTACTCTTCTTCTGTAATAGAGGTAATAACAAATGATGAGGACTCCTGAGGAGGAGAAAGGGATGCAAGAGCTGCTGCCCCGTTTTGAGCCCCCCAGGCACGATGCGGTCGCAGGGGGGTGACGCCGCCTGTGGTAACCGTGCTTCCAAGGCAGGGTCCCGTGTCCCCTCCTGGGCCACACAAAGGCAGGGTCTGCAGAAGACTGCTCCTCCTTTCTCATGCGTTTCTGCGTCCTGTGAACGGGCTGCTCTGAGGCTGGCAATGTGCAAAAGGACAGGAGGAGGAAGAGGCCAGCTTTTGTTTGAGAGAAATATGAAAAAAGAGCAGGTAATAGGTCCTGTACTATGTGTGTGAATTCTGTTAGGGATTAAGCAGCCAGCTCTATTGGCACATTATCTCGAAAATGGACTTGAGCTTGTCCTGGTTTGATACGGTGCTCTAAACGCAGCAGGAGCTCACACAACGTGGCAGCATGTGGGACTGTCAACAAGCACCTAACCAAAATAGCTTTGGAGAGGCTTTAAGAGATGCAGCGTGTTAGCAGGTGCATGCAAGCGGAACTTCAGAGCTGCTACTAAGAACTTACATGTTTGTTAGCTCAGACCTTCAAATGGGATGTTTTTAATCATCCAGCTCGCTCAGCCCGCTGCCAGGGAAGCACAGTCCCGTGCAGCCAGGAAGCGACACCCCGTTTGCACCTCAGCTGGCAACTCAGGGGTGCCAAGCTACAGCCACATTTGAAAGGAATCCCAAACTTGTTGGACCACGTGAGTGCTGCTCTCCCTCAAGCTTTCTGGGGCAGGGCATGTCACAGTGCTGGCAGACCACTGGTGGGACGAATTACAGCTCTGCTGAGCATCAGCTGGTCTCCTAGACTGGTCTCCTAGACATCTCCTCCCCTGCAGCCAGCCACCCCTGTGTCAGGATGTGCAGGTACTGTGGTGCATCATGCCTAACAGCAGTACTTAGCTAGTTCTGGTACCGAAAGCAGGACAAGTATTTTCCTGCAAGTCCTACCATTTCTCTCTCTCTTAAGCCAACCAAAGTTTAAGTATTTATTTCTGACCAGCGCTTAAAGGTCCAGATGCTTCTCTAATTCAGTTAACCCTATGTTTACACCTACAAAATCTGGACCAAAGTGCAGAAGAACTGGCTTTCTCAAATACAGTTGTAATTCCTAACTCTAGTGCTAACGAGAACCAGAAGAACTGTTAGAATTTTTGGTTCTTTTTTGGAACACGGGCATGTTCTTTGGAAATGTAGGCGAGAAAATGGGAAAATGTGAAGCATTGGATTTTTTCCCAAGCAAAATAATGGCTTTCCTTAGCATTTAGTACTGGTTGCGAACACAAGAATGAAATGCAAACTCTTCTCAGCTGTATGGCCTGATCATTGCAAGTGGGGTGGAAATGAATAAAAATGAGGCCAAGGCAACCTCTCTTCCAGAATCTATGCAGAAATCCTTTTTTTCCATGTTCGAATCAAGCTAATTAAGATCCCCTGAAGCAGACAAAGTTTCTTTGAGTAGCATCTCAGCTTGTACAAATTATATGAATTTTTTAAAGTAAAAACCACAGTAATTTTAAAAAGTAGTTCTATGATTTTATAATGGTTTTTTTTAAAAAAAAAAAAAAAAAAAGGACGAGGGAGAACATATCTTCACTTCTTAGCTAGTAAGTACTCTGAAACAAGCCTTATTCTCAGACTTTTAACATGAAGTTTTCACTTCCAGATACTACTTCAGAGAAATTAACATAGTGTTAAAAAGGAGAAGTGACTGCTTTATTTTAAGGACTACTTCTTTCTTATTCAGGATGCTTGATAAATTGAGCGCTATGCAAGAATAACTACTCATATTACCATCATTAAAAAAATTATATCATCCGAACATCAAAAAAAATGCTGCAGTAGGAGAAAAAAGTTACGAGTTTTACAATATTGATTTTCATGAATTAGGAAGGGGCGGGGGGGGTGAGAGAGAGAGAGAGATGTGTATAGCTAAATACAAGCAAAATCATCTTCACATGCACCCATCTCCCTCAACATTTGGTCCCTGGTAAATGGCAAGGTTAAAATATTTTGGTCGGGGAAATAAAGGGCAGGTTTGTACTTTGGTGAATACCAGGGAAGGCAAGCAAAATGTTAGCTTGGAAAGGCAGTTCACAGGACTGTTGGCAGACAGAAGACTTTGGCACAACGTATTTGCAGTTTAATTTCAATAGGCCGTTAAGCTCTTAAACACATTAAGCATATCCAGCACTGCTGGCAAAATCTTTCATGTCTGACTCTGCCCCTTCAGTGTTCCCTGCTCCCGGCCGGGCTCTGGGGCCCCGCTGGGGACTGACCTCCAAGCACTTTGTGCATTCAGTCGTTCTTTTCCTTTCCTTAAAGGCAAGCGTGGGTTTGTGCGTGCGCGCACATATGTATATATAAACATTCAGCCTTCTAAATATCTAGTTTTTTCCTTTCTGAACTTTGAAGATCGTTCAGTGAATGCGTAACTTTGCAGTTCTTTTCTTCTTGCTGTCCTTTTACCGGGCAAAATTAACTGCTGCCGCTTATCTAGGGCTTTTTGCATTATTGGCTGAAACGCTGTTCTGAAGTTCCTGCTCTTCCATGGTGAAGGAAGAGCCACCCCTTCCTCTGTCTCCAGCAGGGTTATAAACTAGTGCTTGGCTGGTTATTGCTCTCAGCTGCCGGGTAGACATACTATGTTTTCTGCCTTCCCAGTTTTTAAAACTATGTCTTAGGTATCCCCTTCGTAGAGGATATCCCCACGCAGAAGGGGCTCTTGCCGTTCTGCACACACCTCTGGAGATCATGGCACTAGTACGCTGCTGTAATGCTGTACTTGTGAGGGACTTATGAAGCACTTACAGTGAAGCCGTGATGTTTTTGTAAGTCACGAAAAGGCTAAGAGTAAAGAAAATGGGTCGTAGTGTGTTGAAGAGGCACATGAAAAATGCAATTCAGTTTTCCTGATCTGAGAATCAGGCACCTCACTCGGTTGCCCTCGGCTCAGGTTTTAAAATCCAGGTTGAAAACTTCAGCAGAAGTGGACAGAAATGAAGCCAAATAATCGCATATCACTTAGCAGTATTAACGGAAAAGGCTAAAGCTGTTTCCCCCCCCCTCCTTTTCAGCGTCACCTTCCAGTTCGTACGTCGTTACTTTGAAAATGCTAATTCTCGCACGTGATCCTCGCCAGTGAGAAGTCATTTCAGACAAAGTAGTGGCTGAACAATTAGGCCCCGAGTGGATCATGACATTGACAACAATCTCCGATAAGACATTTCCGTAAAGAAAATGCTGTCTCTGAATAGTGACAATGTTATCTTAAACTGCATTTTTTTTTCTTTGGAATCAACCTAGCTGCAGTTTCAATCACACACTGTCTGTCAGCTGAATCACAAATCACAGTTGGCTGGGTTTTTCCCCTTCTTTTCCTTGTTGAAAGAAAGAAAAAGAAGCCACGGCAGAAAGAGGAAAAAAAATAGCTAAATAAAAGCCAAGGATGGCCTGATGCCAGAGATGCTGGGAACTACCAGATCCTTCTCTCTTACCGTACCCTCTGATGACTCCACATTCATTTCCTGAAAAACAAGCAGTACCACAAGAATCAGCTCGGCACAGCCTGGTTCCCTACGGACTGATACCTTGAGAGCACATCAGCATGGATACCGAGTGTGTCCTCAGGGAGCTGCCTGTGCTACAGCTTGTCCTTCCAAGGAAAACACCATAACGTCATCTTTTTCTACCTGGCCACTTCTTCCACGATGCTTACAGGCAACGTGACATCTGTGAAACCTCTGCTTTGCTGTAAAATGTGCTAGGCTCATTCCCAACTGACTGACGGTCAGCACATCCGTGCTACAGCCTGTCCCCTCCGTCGCTCCCCAGCACCGTCGCCTCCGTCTCAGCAGGAAAACCAGGCCAAAGCGCATGATGTGCTTGGGCAGACTGCGGCAGAAACCCGTCTTGAAAACCTTGCCCCAGCAGCCGCTCCCGCTTCGAAGCGGCTGGTGTTGAGCGAAGGCCAGGACGGCGAGCGCTCGGCCTGTTTACGACGCCTCCATCTCCGCTCGCAGGGGTGTTTTCAACAGGTGGCATCCCAGAGCCTCGCTGGAGGATGGGGCAGAAACAACCGGGCGGCTTCAGAGGAAGCGTGGCCATTTTAGCTAAGTGTGCAATTGCATTTTCAACATAATTAGGTGCCTAATTGTGCGCCTAGGCCTAGCTGATGTATTTGCACGTGTATCTAATTATGATTTATCTACAAGCTCTCTGGCCGTAATGCCTTGCTCTCCAATCTAACAGGCATTCGTGAAAGCGGGAGATGAGTTTGAGTGGTTGCTTTTCCCGAGCTTTTATTTTAAACTGAATTCCTGTTCATCTTGGTTTTTTAAACACTTCAAGCTGACTGAGCAATGGGAAAACTCCAAACAGCAGTATTACTGGAAGACAAGCATAGTGCTGCACAGACAGCTGTGAAAAAAAGAAAAATTCCAGGGAAAAGGCCGGGGTGAGGTTAACAAATGAAATTTCCATGCAGTGCTTCCAAACAGTGCTGATGTTGGACTTCTCCAGTGGTGTGGATGGCATGCAGTAAGAACTTGTGCCAGCAATCGCCAAGGTCAAAAGGGATCTTCTTTCAAGAAATGTTAAACGGGCACTGCAAGGATAGCAGCTTTTGTTCTGAAACGGGGAATGTCACGAATGCAATACATAAGAGCATCACAGCAATATAGTTTGCGCTACCTACGTGAGCAACGCAATCACTTAAACTTTCCCAGTGTTTTTTCTAACAGCAGCTGTGAAAGGCTACAGTAATGTTTTTTGTTCACTAACTACAAACCTCATTGAAAAGCAAAAAAAACCCCACAGATTTTTCCCTTAAATTACATTTCCTGTCACTTAGGTAAATTCTCAGTATCCTCTCTTAGGATTATTCAGCCACCTTTTAACACAAAACTGCCTTAACTCAGACACCACCAAATTCTCAGGACCAGCTAGGCTACACAGCCACACAGTCAGACCTCTTAAGATAAACAGCACTGTGAAAACGTCTATTATTTTCCTTCAGTGAAACACTTCTTAACCTACAGTATCCAATCATTTACGGTGTATGATGTCAAAAACACTTACTGCACAAGCAGAGATCTGTGTTTCTTTTGCCACAGACAATAAATCTTTAGTGTCTTCTCTTGATACGCATCGCTCCACTTGATCTCGGGAGGCACTATACGTCTCTCTTTCCCTCTGCCTCTTCTAACAAGGTCACTTTCCAGTGATGAAACAACTTTTCCAGAAGGTATAGCGTTCAATAATTAATATCTACTGATAATAGCTTCCCAAAGCAGTGCTTTAAAACTCTAATGCCGGCTCTTCGCAAACTTACAGCATGAAGAACCCTTAAAATAGATTTGAGTAGCACGTCTGAAAATGTCAGCCTCAAAATCTTAAAACGCATATGACTAAACTTACCACTGATATAAACAGATCTGTATCCGCTTATGCCAAAAGGAAATTCAGCACTTCCTCTCTCACCAACCAGCATTATTTTACTACAACTCTGAGAAGGTTAAGTCATCCTAATGCATATGATACAATCTGCTGTGAATAGGAAAACAGAAATATCTCCTGTTGCTTTCGCTACTGCACGTATAGGTTCTGCGGTAATAGTGTCGCTAGCGTCGGGTTACTCGGGACGATGTCTCTTACTGCAGGCTCTGCAGGACAGACAGTGAACCACAACTGGAGAGAGAGAGATCCTGAACCAAAAGTTGTAGTGAACACAGAGGACGATTTCCTGTCGCTGTTACTGCATTTCCTTCTACCAGTCATTTTGTTACTGCCAAACTAGCTTTTTCAGGTGATCTCCACTGAAAGCAACGTTTGACAAAAGCACAGAAAATACTATATCCGAGCATGTACTGAAAAAAAAAGGTCAGTAATTTCTCTCAACGTTTTTCCTGGTTTTCTGGTGGTTTTACAGTCATTTGGATGGGGTCTGCATTTAACACGGCCAGTGGAAGAGTGAAGTTTGTTCACCAGAGGCAGGGTTCAGAGTGCAGAACTGAGGTAGTTGGCCCCTGTGTCCCAGCCTCAGGTTGCCCTTTTGGAGGGGCGAGGAGGAAGCATGCCATCTTCCTAGGGATTCATCAGCAAAGAGAGACAGTCTAAGCTTGACTTAGGCTTTCTCTACAGAAACGTCAGATGCTATCCCTGGCTTCATTCTTTATTGCATCATCCTTCTCAGACTCTGTAACCCTTAGAAATCTGCTGCCCTATCTCCTGTGTCTTCATTACCACCACTGTCACTCAGGGAAGGCCCTGCTGCTTTGCCCAGAGAAGACATGTTGCATTAGTGAACCCGCAGTTTGTACGTGTGGCAGTGGCCCAGTTGCTGGGAAGTGCTTGAGTGGGAATCAAAAATGAGCCAGCTGAAGTGCGTGTTTTCTGTTTCTCTTATATCCTCCTCCTGGTTTTGTTGAAGTGTCTTTTACACCTCCGCTCCAGTCAGCAGCATTTATATCTCTGTTGTGATCTTGGTGGAGACAGTAGCCTGGAACACAGGCCGTTAGAGGTGTCAGATGGGAAACGTTTGAGCGTCAGTCAGTGCAAGCCCCCGCGATCCCTGGTAGGAAAGGAGAGGAGAGTGGGCAGCCCCTTTGGTGCTGTGAGTTGTCCTTGTGCTCTCAGCAGCAATGGGGACTCAGCCCAGCTAGGAGCATCCCCTGGAGAGAAGCACCGCAGTTGCTTCTGAGGAGGCACCAGGGCCCGTGCATGCTGGTCTTTGTCGGGAACAGCAGAGGTGGTGCCTGGGGCGGCTGCAGCATGAAGTGACAGCAGGTTCAGTAAATGGAACAGGTCTCCTTGCTTAGAGACTGATCAGCGCTGCCGTCGTACACTTTACGGCGTGTGCTAAGACAGTTCACAGCCTCATGTTTCTTTTTCATAATAACCACCTTCTTTAGCATTTCTTCTTAAAAATTCAGGGGTGATGTACCACATAGACAGGTGTAATGTTTTTAAAAGCTCAAGTACTGTAGTACTCTAGAGGAAAGAGCTCACAGACATTCCACGCGTCGTAACCACCTCAGTGGTAATGGCAGTTACCAACTCAGGTACAGCAGCGGGGTTTACAGAGGCCGTTGAGAGGCCTGGTCCTGCAGCCCTCGCTCCAGGGCGGCAGTTTTCATTCATCCAAATGTTTCTTGAAACTCCAGTAAGGGGCACCTGACTGTCACCAGACCAGAGGTGCACATCTGGGGCAAATTTCTGTACTTTTACCTTCATGAAAACATGTGACGGTAAAGCATACTCTTGTCAACAAAAACCTCCCTCCTGTAGTAATACAGTATACTGGTTTTCTCCTGACTTTTTCAGAGCCAAAGCCTAATATTATTTTTCTTTCCCTAGGCAGAGCATTTATAGCTTTATAAATCAGGAAAGACTGACATAAAACATGCACTGAACATGCCTAAGAGAGTATTCACAGTGCCAACTGAGCATGTGGCTGACTTTTAAGAAAAGGGCTTTAATGACAATACACATAGGAAATACAAATTTAAAGAAACAGTAAGAGTATTTTCAATTTGCCTTCTTTTAGACTACTGATATATATTAAAACTGAATTTCTGGAAGGCCTAAATGGAAGGTATTTTCCAGTGTTACATTCACAAGTTGCTACCAAACCCTCACCACGGCTGAGCATAAGCACAGCATTGGCAATGGCAGATCTAAGTCAGTAGCAGGCACAATTAGCCAGAAAGTTGAGTTTTAACATGGATCCACCTTATAAATCAGGTATAACAATTATTTCAGCTGAAGGCCAGTTATATTTACTATTCCTCAGACAAGCCCTTGGAGGAAATTTTGCAGTCCCTACTGAAAGCCATTAGATGTATGTTTTAGAGATCCCACGTGGGAGGCAAGTGCCATAGCTCGGGATCGGCTGTGCAGGTTAATCCCCGGCTAGCATCACTCCACGCAGGATGAGTGTGAGCAGGCTGCATGAGCTGAAGTGGAGTAATATGCCAGGCAATTAAGGCGTTTCTTAAATGCCTGTGACCCAGACCACTCAAACCTTTAGAAGTCAAAATGTAGACTTTCACTTGTAATTTGAGCCACAGCTGTAATATTTATCTAGCACAGAGAAACCAGCTTTCATTCAGTAAAAATACGTTATACTTGGCAGGAATTTAAAACATAAAATGGTATAAAGCGCTATTCCAAGCTTGATGGCTTTCTGCTGTTTATTGATTTGGCCCCGACTAGGAGCACTGCCAAGCAGGTGCAATTGGCCTTGATACCCCCAGGGCCAGGTCCGCAGAGACTAGCCCAAAACTTCATGGGCAAAGTTGGACATGAAGGCGTACCATCGATTTGGAGGGCAAAAAGGGAGGATAAATTGGATTTCGGTTTGGCAGGCCTGAAAACTTTTAAATGCCTATACACCAAAAAAAACAAATGCTAGGAGCAGGAAGGACTTTCCAGGAAAAAATGTATGACTCTTGTTGTGCTCTGCTCGCTAAGATTCAGGAGATGCAAATCCACAACAGGCAGGTAGGTATTAAGAGCCACCTATATATGCAAGCCCTTGATACGCGTTTGCAAGGCCAAAGTTACTGACATACGCTTGCTCTCTCGTTTTTTTCTCTTTCTGTTTCTCTTCACCAGAGTGGGAAGGATGGTAACTAGCTTGAAAATATCTGGCATGGCTAATTGATTCAAAGGGGCAGAGTCAATAGCGAAAATACCATGAAGGAGCCAATATCATGCCCCTTTCTCTCCAGTTAGTACCTACAGCCATTAGCAGTTTCTTTTACTCTGCTGACCGCAAGACAGTGTATACCACTGCACTATTAAAGCAATGAGATTCGAGAAAGTAGATCTAGAATTCATAGAATTCACAGAATTCGAATTCACAGAATCCTAGATCCAACAGAAACATAGTCCACTATATTCTCCTGTTCCTTTACACACCTTTCTGTTCTTTCTGTTATAAATGTTGTTATCGGAGGGAAAAATCTTACTTGGTTGCCATCATAATCTTAATAAAATGCCCCATCAAGTTCGTTAGCCACCTGTGAGCTCTGACCATCTGCTTGGGGTACATCTATGTCATGTTACCAAAGGGAACCGATGTCTACTACTAACGCGTGGCAGATTGGTTGTCAGGCCTGACCCTGAATATCATTATGAAAATGACTGCACAAACAAAAGGTCATTCCCATCAACTGCCCGAGACTCAAACTGACTACTAGCGGGCATATCTGTAGTAATGTAGTAATCTGTAGATGTTACTATTTTATTAAGGAAATGAAATAAATGACCTGCGACTAGTTGTGGCTCAACTGTGATCGATACTCTAGGTTTAAGATAGCCACCCAAAGCTCTCCAGTGGCGAGGGCAAACGGAGCCGTCCATGCTAGCTGAGGAACGGAGCCAGGAACACGGCAACAAGGCAGCACTGGGAGAGTACAGCCGTGACGTAAGGATGTGCCCTAAAATGTAACATCTCTCTCTCCTGGGGTGAGCAGTTGTTCTCTAGTGGCAATACGTAGGATTTCTACATGATGTAGAGACCTGCTGCGGTTTGTAACGCTGGGGTGTGCTTGGGTTTGCTGGGAAAGTCCTTCCACAGAATTGAGTAACATTCTAAGAGCCCTTAGGTTCTTCTGAAAATTTTCAACCCTAAATAATCAGCTTTCTTCTGGGATCATACTCTACGTCCTAAAGATACCTGCCCATCGTTTTACAACCATTCCAAATTTTAGCAGGTTTTATGTTGTACTATAATGTAAGAGAAAATATCATCCATCTACTTCGGCACAGAAAGATATAAAATGTGCTACTAGCTACTGTGCACTTTCCACCTGCATTTACCCTCTCTGATCAGACAGTAGTATTTTGTATCCAGCAAGGAAACTTATATTTCAGACTACTGAAGAATTTCTGTTGTTTCCAGTGGAAAAAAGTGATAATGAATTCCAGGAAAATCTCATCCTTTTTAATTTGATCAGACTGATTTAAATTGCAGGGTTTGGATTGCTAGACTAAGTAATAAAGATAGAGCAACATTGTGGGAGAAAACTACAGGTAGAAATGTGTACCAAAAATAAAGTAATCTTTATCTATGAATGAGAAATCCTGAGCCCTACAGTACGAGCAATGCGATGGCAGTTGAAGTGCTGTCCTTAGAGGGTTATGTTAAACATTCAAAGGCTATAGGTCAGTGAAACTGTTACTTATCATCTGGTTAGCTGTCCGACAGAGGCTGTTGAAGAAAGACGGTGATCTCAGCCCATTTAAACTTAAGTGATTGATTTTCACTTAGCATTTGTCCACCACAGTTATCAGAAGTTACAAAATTCATTTCAGAGTGACTTGAAAGGAACAGAATCGTATGCATCCATATATACTTAGTGACACGAAGCAGCATTAATAACTCCATTACTTGTAATTGAATTAACTTTTTTTAAGACTGTCTTTAAATTACATGAAGGCTATGACACAAGCCATCAAAAAGCAGCACATTCAATATTAAAATTAAATGTTAAGGCTGAGGGCGTGCCATTATGTCACACTGTTGAGGGACAAAACTCAAATGTATTGAGACATTCTAATTTATGGATGGATGTCAGCCTGAACCTTAAAGTATAATGGGCTTTGGCAACGTATGGCACAGTCACTTCTTTTATTAGGTAGCAATTTCCCCTTTAGACAAAGCAGACAAACAGACGAAGATGAGAGGCGTGTGTTACTTGAAGGCACTTCGTAAAGATATTGCAGCCGAGTTGTTCAGAAAATACTACGGCTTATCAAGACTCAGTCGCTTTAAAATGCTAATAGCTCCAGTGTTTAGGTTGGTTTGTTCACTCTTTATGGATCTATAGTTTATAATGGATTTAGACATGCAAAAATTAATTTCAGAACAAAATTAATTTTGAATTATGGGAATACAGTAAAAAGATCAGAAGCAATAAATACAACTTTTGATCATTTTGCTTCTTTTTCTCCCCACTGTCTGCCTCTAACGTACAGTTGTCACATTCAGCAGCATGTGTGCTGTAGTCCTTCCGAACTCTTTATCTTCTCGTTCATTCCTCGATTCCGCAAGAGCTATGCAATCAATGTCAAGATAATGGAACAGCTCCCTCACCCCGCCTTCTTTTTTTGATAATGTTGTTGTAAAGCTAATGAGAAAATTTGCATGCATGAAATTATTAACATGTGAAACTGCTTTCAGGCTTTAGAGACTCTGGTATCGGTACAGTGAGTATCTGGGTGGGCATATTTGAGCATACTCCAAACTCAATTAGCTACAATTTAGCACGAGCTTTTAATAAACTCATCCTAAGTGAGTAAGCCTCCTTGAGGTCTGGGCTGTCACAGCTACCTGCAGGTGACACTAACACCTTCTAGGCGATACATAAACTCTCACTTTCTAAAAAATAGTCTTTTCAAGATGTTTTCACAAGCCTTTCCTGTTGGTTGGAGAACTAGAGCCCCATGAAGTGAAAGGAAAATTAGCCTACTTCTTTTCACCTCCTTCTGTCACCGAGTTTCCCATCCCAGAGCCTCTCTAGTTCCCAGTCAGTTGACTTCTGGCATGGCTCATTTCTTTTTATGTAATTTGTACTCATCTCCTCCAAATGGCAGTGAAATCACAGTCCGAATCTTTTAAAACATGCCAGATCACAGCGGAAGAACGCTGGGACCTTTCACTTCTGTAGCTATGGAGAACCCCATCTCCGATAAACTACACCGTTCCTAATAATCTTTGGGAGCGTGAGAGCTTAAAGGACTAATGCATTATTTTTGCTCCAAATAAAATCTTTTCATTTAAATGTTGTCAAAAAGCAAACTCACAGGGGTACGGATGCACAGCTAAAGGAAATTCTTTGCTGATTCTGTGTGAGCAATTGGAGGGCTTCTCATCCACTCTTGGCGTTTGTGGCCTACAATGCAGTTTCATTATTTTAGTTCCTCTTCTTTATCTGTGACTCATAGGGAAAAGGCAGGCACAGAACTATGTCAAGGAAACATGCTCATTAAAGTCATTTCATCCTTGGACTTCAAATTTGTGATGAGGTGGAGGAAATGATGCCATTGCCTCAAATCAAGTTCTGACCTCTTCTTGAATCTGCCAATATGGAGGTATTCCTGACTTGGTGACAGAACTCCTGAGACACCACAACAATGGATTATCTACCAAATCAGTAAGACGCCTTCTTGGGACTTCTGTTGTTACTATGCTGTTCCTTCTCAGCAGAAGCATCTCAGATGCAAAGTGAAAAATTACAGACTGATTTGAGTGGCTGCTGAATAACTGATACAAGGCAGGACTTCACCAATACCCACATAGCCCAGTAGTCCGAATGAAGCTATACAGGCTGCTAGAGATGAACATGCTGCAAGAGTAAGACAACGTAGGACATAAGCCGTAAGTCTTCCACAGATAGGCCTCTGATAGAGAAATACCTCAGCAATGAGTCAAAATTAATTCCTTTTTAAGAGCCAAAGTACTGTGGAATTGGCCAGCAGCTAACTCCTATGAAGTCCAAGTTGAAGCACAAAACCACAGCAAGTCTGTGGCAGGTGGGTGCTTTTGTGGAATGCCCGTGTGTGGTCGTGCAACAGTTGACACCTCTCTACTTACGGAAGACTGAATCCTATTTACTGCAGAAAATGAGCAGGAGTTGTGCGTAACAGTTTCAAGAGGCAACAGAATACCCAAGGAGGACGTGACGAAAGAGCTTTCAGATTGTTTCGTGTGCTTCTCCATTGACAGAGGTCCCTACAGCCCTACAGCTGCTCTGTACAGGCTAGTTTTAGGTGAGCCAAGTGATCGATCTCATTTCCCAGGAAAAACTGGGAAATTCTTGGACTCAGTTGTCAGTAAGTCCTCGCTGATTGTAGGCCTTTTTTTTCTCTTCCTAAAAAACAGCAGTTACACCCTTCTCTCTAGTCTGAAGTATCTCAAACCATTCTTTCTTGTGAACGCTTTAAGAGCAGACTTTTAACTCCTGAGTAGCTAAATGGTTGCCTTCTTACAGCATTTTGCTTTGGAACGCAGGGCACGGCATGGCCTAGCATGCTTAGCAAGAAACAGGAATTTCTGCTGTCACTCAGAGAGGACTTAAAACAAAAGGCCTCCTCAGTCCCGGCTCCATTTCCATGCATGGGATTAATCATGTAAATAATCTTCTGTAAAGAAGGGAAAGACTGCAGAAATTTGTAACGCAGCTCGAAACTGCACAAAATTCAAATGCCAGGGCTCTGTCACAGCGTTTTCTTTTCTTGCCTAATCTATATGCTCGAATCATAATTTAATATTTCCTCCTGCAAACAGTACTTTGGTAAACATTGAAGCAGTGTTACTGGGATTTATCACATAGTTACGGAGCTGCAGCTACGGATGGCGGCACCTCTCTCCATTCTGGCTGTCCAACAGTAACTTGTTTAAACTAAAAGAAGGGAAAAGCGAAGGCCTGAACATTAACTCATCTAAACTGTGAAAGATAAAAATGGTAATGTTTCTGTTTGCGATCTGTATGTGTCTGAATGGACAGAGGCACACAGAGACATCTGCTGCGCTTCAGTTAAACATGACTTAAATCTGCAAACCAAAGATTTCCATTTGAAAAATAATCTAGATAAATGGCATATATAATGGGAATAGATTAATATACATATCGATGTAAATAGAGGTATACATGTTTATTGTGTGGATGTTTAACCTGTTGTGCAAAGTGTTTTTTTCATTTTCATCGCGTTTTGCCAAAGAGGGTGTGATGCCTCTGTGCATGCAAATGCTTCTACAGCTATTTGTATGCATGTATACATATACGAATTTCTTCATACAGAAATGTATGTATGTTTAAATTGTGTGAATGTAAATATAAGATAGGCCATATGTCCCAAAAGTCCCAAAAGAGCATCTGATGTTGATATGTAGACAGCGTGTTAAGGACCTTCCTAATTAATAACCCAGATTAAAACCTCTTGGCAATCAATTAAGATTAATGACAGAAGTCATTCTCTATCCCCCTACGCCCGCGTCTCGGGCTGCGAAAACCCTGGCTCGTGAAACTTTAATCCTGTTATCTGCTGCCTTCTTCCTCTGAAAAGCCTACAGATTAACACAGCAGACATTACCGAATTTACAACCAGCCGCTCGGACAGCTGCCCTACTTTCAGCAGTTAATGGAAAAGGAACTAATCTGGTTAGGAGCGTAGGACTAGTTCGTAAATCTGGACGCCCAAGACAGTTAAAGCTGTCACGACTCTTCTGGAGACTAGCGACCGAATGAACCTGTCAGCTTTCTTCTTGCTGCTTCTTGAAGGTAGCTGGTCTCTCTGTAAGCTGGACTAATGAGATACTCGGCATTAACATAAACTACGTAAGGGCTGTGCCCGAGCTGGGAGCTGTTAGGGTTTGGTTAGATACATACTGCCCTCTCTTCACTGGAAGCCAGGTAGTGATTAAATATAACTGGTTTTACTGCAATCCACTCCATAAAAAAGGTGTTTTGAGGAATTAAGAAAACAAATTTGTTTTTTCCCTTTTGAATCATGCCCAGTGAAACAAACAGTTGTTTACAAAAAGTGCGCTGCCAGAAGAAATGTTCTCTTTTTAGTACAACTTGGAGAGGCGGGAAGAATTGTCATGCTCTTTAGGACAGCAGAGAAGGTATTTGACAGCTGTAGCAAATTAATACTGCACCCAGAAAAGACCGACTTTGCCTTTGCTGCCAGCACAGCTTAAGTTACCGCGATGCCCGGTATGGTGTATTTGTTGCATTTTAGGAGGCCTAAAGCCCTCATCTTTCAGACAGCTGTTTGTAAACTAATAAAGACAGCAAGCATTCCTCTGGCTGCACGCTCCGGTGGCAGCTCAGCTTTTTAAAAATGCTCTATTAAAGCGTATCCTGGCTTCGCAAAAAGTACATCCTATGCTGGCATGACAGTGTTTCCATCATGACCATCACCCAACCACAGAGCCTGCCGCTGTCCAACAGCAGTGGTAACAACACAGGTGGAGCAGCGTGCTCACCAGCACGGTACTGCCTCCTCAGAGCTGCTTTGTCCGTTTTACTCTGTGGGAGTGCTGGTCAAATCGATAGAAACGTCGTGACCTGAAAACTGACAAGCAGATTTATTTCTTTCTACTATTTCATTCATACAAGTGTTCATACTCACACTAATGAATTCTGAAGGCTCGTTTTAAAAACAGCAACAGCACTCATCTGCACAAAGGGAGGGAGCGCCAAAAGTGACTGCCTACGTAGATGGGAAAATATCCTCGTTTCTCCTAACACCGGAACAACATCATCTTTTAATAAAGATGATAACTACTGCTTTCACGGACTGACAACTAGCAAATCCAACTATTAAGATAACCACTCTAGCTAGGATGGGGCACCTGAGAGGCAGACAGGCTGGACCCTCCTGGGTGCTAGCCTGCAATCCAGTTTTAACAAAGGGAAGCTGTGATACCCATTTACGATGAGCATCCTTTCGGAGGAAGTACTACTATCTAGATGTTTTAATTGCAGAATATTCTTCTGGATCTTCAGCACAAGAAAGTTCTAGTAAGTTCATAATTCATACTCATGCTTGTCTCTTGGCTGTCACTCGCCATTTTAACAAAAGGGGCAGGTGTCCTCTCCAAAAAAGACGTTTTTCGTTTAGGCAGGCCAAGGGACAATTCTTTTTCCGAAATTTAGTTCGGTGCTTCGCTCAACGGGATGCACTGCTTTATGTTGGAGACCGACCTCTGAATTCAGTCTGAATAGGGCAGTTTGAAATGAATACTCTTAAAATGTTTTCTTCTGCTTTCTGTAAAAGTGAAATTAGCTTTAACAAGAAAAACTTTGGCTCCAGTTTAACTCTCAGGTCTATACAAACCAATTTCCACTTAAAAGAAATGGCAGAAGGAATATTTTGGCAGAAACATTTAAGAAAAACAGGTGCTCTAACTCCCTTCTAATCTCACATATTTCATAACTAGCGTTGCATCTTCTTACCGTTGCAGCAATTTAGAAGACCCAACATAAACATAAACTTCTCTATACGAGTGATACTCAAGTTTCTTTTTAAACCTCTCGGACAACAATTTCTGGAGCATAATAATTTCCATGTTCCACTAAAATACACGATACCATACTATTATTGAACAAGGAGCTCCAGTGAACTGAGTCTTACCTTGTAATATGAATTACTGCTAGGTGCAGTTTGATTTTTTTAAAAGTTTTAAACCAAAAAGTGCACTACTACGAAGTAGTCACAGTAATCTTTCTCTAACTGTAACTTGTTATTTCCCCACGCGTTTCAACAATTTGCAGTGATTAAAAAAAAAGCCAAATAACCTTCATTTTCTTGCAGGAGGTCCTTCTTGGTTAGAAAATGGACAAACAGTTCTGTTTTTAGAGAATACAGGAGTAAAGCAAAAAACCCTGCTATCGCCAGTCTCGCTCCTGCTGCCGTTACCCTGTAGGCAAGCAAACATCGCTCAGCGAGTTATAAAGCACTAGGCTAGTAACAGTGCCGGCAGACGGGCAGCTCTGCTGCAAAGGTAGGTGACAAACTGCCCGTCGAACGCTGCGAAAGCATTGTGGGAACTGGCAGCTAGGGTACTCCTAGGCACCGCACTTAGTCTTTTGTTTCAAAACAGCGAGCGTTCTGTCCGTTGTAAGGCGCTTAAAGCCTCAGCCTCCCAACAGTTACTATTCCACTCTATAACTGACAGCCTGAGCTAATGATTTAGTATTTTCTGCCTGTGCCCAGCGTAGGAATTACTGAAGAAACACAAAGGGAACGGTAACGTGGGCCTCATCTCAGAGAATATAACACTGTCAAAGTGTTCCTAACTGTACATTGTGTGATGTTGACAGAGTTACAATGCAGAAGATAATTATTTTGTGTAACGTAGAGATGCTTTGTAACATTACTTTGTTACAAAGTAATGTTACAAAGTAACAATGTTACAAAGTAACGATGTTACAAAGTAACATTAGTTTAAACAGATGTTTGTATTAATTCTGCAGCCGTTATTATAAAAGAATCTTTAAAGCAGGTAAATGCTAATAGGCTTAAAATTAAAAACAAGTAAAAGTGTCTTCCTTTTTATTAGGCTGTTCTGTAACATTAAAAAAGCTGAAAGTATTCTGTAGTTCTGCTATAGAAATTCTTCTAGAATTGGCTCTGCATTTTTTTTCCTTTTACTGGTCATACATATTTGCATCCTGATATAGGACAAAATCTTAAATACAAGCACCATAGGCTATTTGCGGACTTAGAAGACATTTGTGTGCATAAATGTGCACAGGATCAGAATCTCAGCCACTGTCAAATGGCACAAAGCAACAAGGTCGTATCAAGAATTTGAAAAAACCTGATGATTACCTTTAGGTGCTAAACTACGAATCGGAAAATAAACACAAGGATTTAGAGAAAAGAACAGGACCCTGACGCTCGCATTGTCAACCTGTGCCAAGTTCTGTTCTCATGCAGTAACAAACTCCCCGGAAAAGGTGTTCCAGTACAGAAACAACGGCAGACGTTCCTCCGCAGTGACACCGTAACGGCGCATGCATTCAGCTCTGCTTCCTAGCTGAACGTAACGCTCTGGGCTGAAGGTTGCCATAACCTCAGTTAAAACCTTCGGACAGTTAACTGGTTTATCAAAGTACCCCAAAACTACTGTAGTTCATTCTTCTTTGCCCCTTTTATAAAAAAAGGAAAGAAAGTATAAATACGAGTATGAACGCAGGGTAATGCATCATTTATAAATTATCTTGGTAGTGCAGAAAACAAAAAACATGGCTTTGAAAACAAAACCTCCTGCTGCGGACTCCACTGTGTTTGATGGGAGCCCTTCAAAAGAGTTCATGGCTTAATGGAGGCTGTTTATGTGGGGACTTCGATCTGTACCTGCTGTCCCCTGTCACTCCCTGGAAACTTGGCGGCAGATGTTGCAGCGTTAAGTTGTCTCTGAAGTGGCTCTCTGTCCTCATCTCCCCACCACAACAGAGTCAAACTATATTAGATCTCTTTATTTGTGCCTCAGGCATGTTTGGGAGCGCAGCTGTGTCCACCCCCGCTCTACCTTTAGTGTTTCAGCCCCCAGGCGGCAAATGTGAGACCAAAACTGTTCTGCCACTCTCAACTACATCTGCTGACAATCCTGCAGCCTCGCTGCAGGCTGCCGAGGACCTGTGCCTCCGCTCTAAACAGATGTCGGCGACAACCTGCTAGCTCACACCTGTACAAGCTTCTCTAACCTCACGGACTGCCAGCTGAAAAATTTATGACTCAAAGGACTTCCATCTACAATCAAAGCTTCTTGGCTCAACCGCATGCAGCCCTCAAACTGGGCCACCCTCGGCATTACCTGGCAACATGGCAGAGGTGGGAGAGGAGAGAGAGAAGGAAGAAAAAGCTCGCTCTGCTTTGATACTTCATGCCTAAATTTCAATTACTTGATCAAGGACTTGAATTCAGCAGTGAATTCTTCTACAAATGGGAACTACTAAGTTCTTAAACAATAAAAGAAAGAAGGCAAAACAAAACAACTGTGTGGCTGCTGTCTACCGTAACAGTGCTTCCGACGTAAGTATGTGTACGTGTGTCTCGCTGTACATACACGTGACTGCTCATCTGTTCGTTGACTTAAACCCATCGGGGATACGGCATGGGATCTCTACCTAGCAAGTCATGAACGAGTAAAAAGATTTAATTCCCCTCCCGCCCTCCCCCCAGATATAAAATACCATGCCAGACAGAAATTGCACTCCTATGGTGTCGCAGGTCACACCTTAACGACCGTTGGTTTAGATTTTACTCATCAGTACAAATTTTCCTCCTTTTTTCAGTGGGGATACTGAAGATTAGTGAGCTACTTCTCTGTTTTTCATAAACCAAGATGTTGGTCGGTGTCTGCCTGTCAAGTCCAGAGAAGGCAGATGCCTGACTTCACAATGGCTCAGCCAAGCTTTCCCTGGCAGGCAATTTTTACCTGTCTTTACGGTCAGAAATCCTCAAAACAGGGCCTGACTGACAATTTTTTAGCCTGTTCAGGCACCATTTCTTCTACGTTCCTATTTACATTGAAGTACCTGTTAAACTGTATTGTACTGTGTATTTTTGTATGTAGATTTGTTATTGTTAAGTCTGCTACATGTAACATGCATCGCTCACGCAAACAGTAAATAACTTGCCAACGTAACAACTAGAACGCTAACGCTGGTATTTGACTATGCTCGCTATTTCTAGCATTGCACTTTGTCATTCTGCTTCTTCCAACACTTGTCCTTGTCTTAACTAAATCTCACCTTTTCTTCCTTCAGAACGGTACCGAACTTCATCCCAGGAAAATAATGTAAATACCAATCACCTCTCATTCTCTCAAAGGTAACTTCCTCCCTTTAACTCCTCTAATTCTTTTATGTCATCTTTATGGCGTACGTTGCAAAAATAGTGTTGTCGCACTCTCCTGCTTTGCGGTATGAGAGAACCTGATCTGTCACGCCCACCTGGGGCCAGTTTGTTGAGGAAAAAGTTGCCATCTTATTTAGAGGAAACTGTTTGCTCTTATGACTCTTCCGATGCGCTACAAACAGGAAGCTGAATGGTCCCAGTAGATTGGAAATACCTTGATAATAAATCAGTTCCTGAGATAAATGCTAAGATTTACAGTAATACTTTCTTAAGGAATAACCACCGGAAATACACAATCTAGCTTCACTATAAGAGGTTCAAATAATAACTCTACTTCCCAGTCATAGCAGTCATCGTAGTGGAGGCTGCTCTTTCGTGGGTCATGAGCGTACTAGAAGAAAGGATTGTCTGAGAAACAAGTTTCCTCAGCCTTTTTTTTTTTTTCTGTGAAAGTTGCCTTTGGCACGGAAGCGCAAAGCTACGTGAAGCAACTTGCATGAAAGTTATTGGTGGTCACTTAAATTTGATGTGGTTTCAGTATTCTGATTGCCAGACTCTACTCTCATAAGTAGCTGGTTATAAGAAAGACTTGGTTATTTGTTACAGAGTTTACACTGAATGAAGCGCGTGCTATGTTTTTGTTTTCCAGCTGAACACACAAAATACAGAATCCTTCACTCTGCTTTCAGGAGATCCGTGTTTCTGCAACATTTCTGGGCTCGTGTGACGCATCTTTCAATGCACTTTGTTTCCCCAACACGTTATTTTTCCTGTTGTGCCATTCTTTTGGCTGCAGTGCTTTCTTTAGTTAAGGTCACGGAATTACCAGTGTTCAGCAGCCGCTAAAGCCTGGCTGTAACATGCCCCTCTTTTGCCGACCGTAGCGGATACACGCGCCACACACAAACCTCATCTCCTTGCTGCGGTCGCATCAAAGAGACTCTGTCATACTGTCTTCGTAACAGCGCCCACAGTGCATCGAGTCGACCCTGTGGCAACAGAGCAACAGGACTTTCAGTACAATAATATCAGTCAACAGAGAGCACATCAGACCTGCTAAGTTACTGTCCAAGGAGATCCATGGAGAAATTTACTGGCAGAACTGAGCACTGGTTCCTTAGAGCCGGATAAGCAAAGTATAAACTTGGGCTGCGTCACCCGCACCACACAGCCGTGGTGCTGCTCTTTCCCATCAGTGAATGCTAGGTACTGCACTCTCACCTCCCCTGGGAGCAGAGTGGCTGTGACCTAACCCACGTTTACTTCTGAGCAATCTAGAAGTAATATGTTTATTTGCCAATATTTTGGACTGAACTGCTACACATCCATCTGGGATTTCTCCCACATAGATGTGTTTGTTTTTACAGCATGCATACAGCAAGTTCATCGTTCTCGGGAAGCCTCGGACCTGCTAGGCACACGGTATACAGCTGGTTCGTGCTGCGCAGTAAGTCCCGCACGTAGCGAACGCAGCAGGTTCACTGCGAGTGCTCGGGCTGCCTGTGCAGAACATGCATAGCAGCTCTGATGCTTGTCAGAAGCATCCTGCTCCGCACGGATGCGTTGCAGAGTTTGCGTGCGTGCGTGGACAACACATCTTCAGGACTTCCTGGTGGTCAGGAAGGACTTTTAAGGAATTGTAAAGACAGAATAGATGTATCCGTACTCCCAGCTAAACCTGTGTATTCTCTGCTCTTACACATTTAAAGCAAGGTATTTATGGACCCATCTTCAGTTTTTAAGAAGAGCTCATTACGGGTTTGCAAGTGACTCATGGCATCTACAGGGGAAAATGTCTTTATTTTATGCCATTTATTATGTTTCACTTGTCAGACTTTTTGCATTATATTGTTTTACATAATTCTTTGCTGTTCGTGGTTGGTAATGAGTATGTATGTTTAAAACTTAGTGTAACAGCTACAAACTGTGTTGTTTTAGGCTTAATTAGATATACATTGAGATAGACCAAATGCCAATAAAGCCCCCGTAGATTTTAGTACTCTTACTGTACGATATGTCCCTTTTTTGGGGAAGGATAACAGAATGTGGCAGTAATGATGAAGTTCTGCATTCAGGGCTAAAAACTGTTCCTGCTATTCTTGCTGAGTAGGTGTTCACTTTGAGAATAGTCCATTGCACTTGAATGGGAATACTTGAAAAATAATGTACAGTTCAGCATGCATAAGACTGGTAAGGCAGGCAAAATCCAGCCTTTAGTACAAAATTATATAGTACTGAAGACTAAAAAGATTACCTTAATTGGCGTATACCACTTCTCCTGAATGGCTGGTGAGGTAGGCTTTGGTTTAGGTGGTTTAGGATGAAAAGGTTCTTCTGGTTCTTCTGGGAGTTTCACCACAGCATTTTTTGCTTTTTCTAATCTAGCCCCTTCTTCAGTGGATCCTTTATCACCCCAGCGAACCTAAATAAAGCCAGAGTTCAGATGTAAATGCACTGTATGCAAAGGACAAGGAAACGGTTGCAAATAACGGAAGTAGCTGAAAAAGTTTAAATTCGGAAGAAGTTCTGAATAAAGAGGGGAGGTACTGAGGAAAACGTTCCCCCTTCATTTTTGATGACAAGCATTCTTAGTTAAATACATTTGTAAATATGAGTCTCTCAGTAGTGAAATTCAAGAAAAACACTGAAAGAAAATTCTACCGTGCATCACACAGGCTGTATAGGAGACAGGAAATCTGGGAAGTCTCCTCTACTTAATGATGTAAAAATATCATTTCCAGTTCTGATTTATCCTAAAATACCAGACCTTAATCTGGCACCGATGAAAGCCTAGATTTTTGTCACCCCAGATATCCTAACACAGCATGTTTGTCAAGAACCCCATTTTAGATAGAAGGCGATACTTGAGCAAGTTTTAGCAGAAGCTCCTTGAAACTGCTCAGGTTTTCGAGTAGTTCTGCAAGAAGATACAGACCGGAGAAAATGCAGATGAAGCAGTCTAACCTGCATCGTAAGTAAATGTAAAACATGTAGCAATGTATATCTTACCACTGCCACAAGTATATAAAATACATACGAAGGGTTCAAAGAGAAAGGAAGCCTGGATTATGGCTGTTGGTGAGACAAGCACATATTTCCACTTCCATAAAAGGTTGCACTTACTATGCGATAAAGAGGAAATACAGGAGAAAAACTTCCCTCTAGGGAAGAGATGATTTGTCTTGCTACAGTAATCTTATTTCATCTTGTAATTGGAAACACCGTGCAGCAATTTGAGCAAGGATGTTTGCTGTATTGTGCAAAGAAACAAACCTAGACAAGACTGTTACTTTATCATCCAAAAAGAGCATCTAAAAGCTATGGGTGGAGTTTGAAAGCTCTTAGTAAAACTGGCCTGGATTATTTTCAGTGCAAGACGTTATAAATCGTGCCATGGGCTACAACCTAGCCGGTAAGGAGGACCTGATACACCTAAACCCGGGAAATTAAATTCTGACATTACATCTTGTGTAAATGTGACGTGATGATGAGTCCTGAAACCGTTGCTGGAAAAAAGCTAACCCTTACTACAGGACTCCACCGACATACTTGTTTTTTTCAGGGACCTCCTGACTGGAGATGCCAGGCATGAAAAGAGAAGAATCCAAGTAAGAAAAATCAGAGAAGACTGACCTTCCACCCTGAGGGAAAGAATTAAGAGCATCACTGCACACTACTTGGTAGGTATATGTCAGTTCTGTCTTGCTACCTGCCAATTCAAGCACTTGAAAAGCAGGCAGAAAAACAGCGGGATGCAACAACTCTCCCACTGCAAAGGGGCACAAAATCGTTTTGCTCACCAGGAAAAAGACATGTCCCTGGTCTTCCTTCTGCTACTTGGAGGGAGGGAGAAGACTGCTCCAGGTGTCTTGCTAGGGACACTCCATAATGTGCCGGGATAACTATGACATAGGATGGGAGAAGGAAGCAGCCTGACTTCTTCGTCCTCATCAGCACCATATGCAGAATGTGCTGATATGGAAAGCGAGGAAAATACGTAGGCTAGCCAGAGTCTAGCCCCCTTCAGAAAAATTAAATACCTCGGAGGAAAATCTTGTCATTTTATCACCGGCACCAAGTGTTTTTTACCTCTGTAATCTCAATGTAGAGAATGAGAGCAGCGAAATAGGACAGAGCTGAATTTGGTCTGTAATACTATAACTCCCCTTGGTGAAATACAGACCATTGTTTCTTAGGAGGGGGATTGTTTTGAACCTTTCTGCTACTTTGAACTTTACTGTTTGGCTTGCTTAGTGATTTCTTTTTCTCGCTGGGGAATCCTCTGTTTGCAATATTAGAACGGGCTTTCATGTCCAAGTAGGCCCTGCTGAGTCATTAAAATGCATCTGTATCTTTCACTGTGATCAATGGTACTTTTACAGTGTTTTTTATGAGGTTGTTAAAATGTATTTTAAACACTGTTAAAACCATTTAGAGATAGATGGTGGATTCCTCACTGATAAAATGACCTTCTCCTTCAGATTAAAGCGACTTCACCCAGAAGAAACCAGAATTTGTGGAGTCTGACAACACAACTTTGACATAAAAACTTAGTGCCTGTAATGGGTGGGGTCTAGAAATGACGTCATAAAACCTTAAAGCAGTGCCACAAGGCAGATCTAGGAAGAGTTAACGACACTGGCTAAATTATTCTGGACTGTCGCAGAGGGGTGAAGCTAGTGGGGAAGGCAGGAGTGAATGCATGTGTTACTGTCCCGAAAGGGAATGTAGCGAGCAAAGAGAAGTAGGACAGGAGCGGTAAGCGGAAGTTTACCGCTTCCTTCTCTCCTTTCCTCTGTGCAAGGAAGCTGCCAGAAGAATCAAGCTGCTGGAAGAACGGCAGAAGAGTAGAGCACAGAGAAGCAATAAAAAATAGACAACTGCATTACTGCATGAACTGAAAACGGGGAAGAAATGTAATGACTAGTCCAGCAAGTTTTTCACTGGCCGCAGCACAGAAACCACATTTAACTGTCAGGTAAGGAATAACCTCCCTTTGACCTGCTCACTTTTTGTCATCTTGTTAGACTGTTTTTGTTTTCTCTCTCATTTCCACGCTTGCTCTGTCCTGATTCACCAAAGGAGCAACGTGCTCTCTTGAGCCAGTGAAAGGTCTGATACCGCTCTGGCCAAACAGCTGGGAATGGGCTATTAAGCCAGCGTTTCCCTCAGCCCCACTGTTACAAATTACTGCAGGACAGAGGTAAAGCTCCATATTCAAATGCCGAGGCATTTACGATGCGGCGCCCAACCCCGAAATTTGTTAGTACTCTCGGGTCCCAGAGGACAGAGACACAGCTCCACAGAATGAGGTGCCTTTCAAGAGCCCATGATTGTGTTGTCAGCAATTTCAGCTGGTTTCCATCTTTAGCCCTTAGTCCTGCACAAAATTCCTAGCACAGATGAAAAAGTTTTCTAACTCAATCATTACTTTCTGCTCTCTTCTTTGAAGAGGAAATACTGTATTTTTGCCATGTGATGAACATGCATTTCTTTATGGTACTGATGTTACCTGTGTTCATGAGATATCTATTGGATTTGCGTTTCATTGCACAAGATCCCATTTACAAACTGTAATGATTTAAACCCTGGAACCCCTCCTGGAACTCCTCCTGGAGGCTCATTGTGGCTCCCATTAGAAATCCAGGCTTGTAATTCTCTATGTTGGAAAGTATTTTCTAGTTTGCCTCTGAAAAGCACTGCACAAAATGGGTTTTTTTCTAAAATCTGAAGCTCTTCTAAATTAGCAATTCTGAACTGCTGAAGGAAACACATATAAGCAACACAGCTTTAAACTTGCATGTTCTTCTGCTGCGTTTAAAAAGAACTCGAGCAAAGCTGATTCTGAGGCTGATACCTTTACAGTTTCATCAAGATACATCAATATGGCCTAGGTGGGTATTTCAGACAGAGACAGTTTCCTAGATTGAAGTTAAAAACTGCAGAAGACTGCTTTGCAAATTCCATAAAGGCTGACTTGACTATAAAATCTGACATAAGGACGTGCCCATAAGGATGCACATTTTTCATTCTGTTTTAATTAACATGATGCTATCATGTCTCTTCAAAGACAGGCACTGTTGTCGCCGTGAGTTCCTTTGGGATCAAGCCTCTCCTTAGCGTCACCATTGTCAGCGCATTTGGCTGGCCCACAGTTGGAGGACTTATGTTTCACTGTAATTTCTTCCAAAACATTCAGAAAAGGCTCTCACTCTCTCTTTCTCATTAGCTTGATGGAAGGAGCATGTCTTCAGGCAGCTATTTAAAGTTCCAGTCAAATGGAACTACTGAAAGCTGTTCTTTCATAGGCAAGGTCAAAGTTGTTCGATACGGTAGAGAATTTTACAAGGCTTATGTCACTGGGAAGCAAGCACACATTATGCCCTTGTGTTTTCAGTACACTTTAAAAGTCTTTGTTTCCACCATTTGCAGCCTCAGAGAGCTTGTGTTTTAGTGAATTGTCATGTCCATGTCATACAAACCTCCATCCTTTTAATTCCTCCAACTCCTCGTCCACCGTAGTAGGAAGCATCCACTGTGGGCCATTTCTTGGTAGGCAAGGGCTCTTGTTCTTCTTCCTGTCAATAAATTCAAATAACATTTACTTTGAAAAGATACTTTTCCCCCCCCTCACTAAGTGTCTTTTTAGTCTATTTCACTAGAGCTCACAGAGAGTAAGTTTTCGCATGTTAGGTGTGAAAGATCAGATATTTAGGTTCCCCAAGTGCTTACCGATTTCCAAACAAAATCTGGTCACGCTTGGAAATATTTTTACTGTTTTCATGGGAAAAGCATTGGTGGTGACCCTTAGGAAGGTCCAAATGGGGAATCTAACTGTGTGTTCTACTGATAATCATTCGTTTGCCTCGTCCTTTTCCTTTCCACTAATAAAAATAAGCAAAACACACACAAAGAAAAGGATTTGCAGTGGCTTCTTCTACAGAAAATATAATGCCTTCAAAGAGCCAGATCATCAGCCCTACTCATTTGGATTCAGCAGACGGTGTTCAGCAGATCTGCAGATAAAGGTTACACAGCCAATCACAGTTTCCTAAGCCAACCTTTGTCAAACTCGCTCTTGGCTGCCTCAGCTCAACGAAGTGTGCCTTATCATGGACTTAACTGTTAGAGTACGCTCCAGTACGCTCAAGCAACTGGCTAAATCAGGACCAAGGGGCAAAAATACTGAAGACACCAGAAGATCCTCTACTGTATTACTGTCCATAAGAGGGAGAGAAATTCCCTTATAAGGGTTCTTCAGTGCCTGGAACGCCAAAGCTGTGGGAAAATGCTGTTTAAATCTTACACGAATCTTTCGACCGTTATACAAGAGCTACTCAGTCTTTCTGCTTTCGCTGCAGAATGGGAAAAATAATGTTCAACTGTCTTGGGATAAAGCCCCTAAATATTTCTGTGGATTTGAGCTTAATTCATGCCACACTGAGATGACTGAGACAGAACAGAGATTTGGACTTTGGCCATCCCGCTCTCAGCTTAAGGCTTCCCACGGGGCAGTTCTTTCTTCTTCAGCAGCTAGGACAAAGAGCCGGATTCGCGGAACACGGGAAAGCACAGAGGATTGGTATCACGTAACGAGTGCGATGAGCGAAGCACCATCGTACCGTACCTCTTTTGGAGCTGGCGGAGGTGGAGGGGGATCTTTGATGACCTGAAAGAGGCAAACATATAAAAGCATAAGGAATTGCACTGGCAGCATCCAAAAGCCAACAGAAAATTTTAAGAGTGAACTGTTTCCATCCGAGTCCCCCACATCTGCTCGCAAACTGGCAACCGCTGCTGCCAAGTCCCTCGGGTATTGATTATCAAGGCCTTCTGGAAATTAACACTATCCGTCTAATAGAAAATAACATCAGTTGACTGGCAGACACTCTTTGGGCAGACGTGTCTGCCACTTTGCTTCCTGACCGGATAAGACTCAGTCATTCTAAGTAATAGCCAGTGATGAAACCCCATGGAGTTAATTAGCAAGCCTGGGAGGAAAAGCATCCCAAGGTCTATGTGAGGTCTTGCATAATGTTGGGCCAAGATGCCTGCTTCCTTGTGCCATGCTGCTGGATAATTTCTGGCCCAGTGACAAGTGTGAAATGCCTTCTGGTAGCTCAGGCTTCACCTCTAGACGTCCAGATCGTTTCCGCAGATCTCACATTTCAGATCTAATAATTTAAGCATGTAGCTCCTTGGCTGTTCAGTGTGGAGTGCCTGCAAGTGGGAGTTACATTCATAAGGCTTCTTAAACTGTTTCTGGATAAGGCCCACTCTTAGGATAATTCACTTACACCGAAATGTAAACCTCTACCTGTACCCTTTCTCACATACATACTGTAAATCTCAGGGAGCTCCCCGGTACTGACAGGAATCCACTGAACTGTACAGGGAGGGGAAGAGGAAGGCAGCAACTCTCTTAAATGATCACGGTGAAAACTGAACGCGCAGACGTTCTTCCACAAGAAAAGCAGGTTTGTAAGCTAAAAAGAAGTACTTCCGTGATATCAAGTAATGTTTTGTGCTTGAATATTTTATAGAAATGACTAAAAAAATACCCCATGAATATAAAGGGGTCTGTTTCTGCTATGCCTTAGGATTATACCAACATAACCAAAAGTGTACACGATGACAAGCACCTAAATCTCCTAATGCAGGATTAAGTACCTTCATTGAAATATGTCTTATTTTATTCACTCCGTGCTATTAATTGTATTACTTTCATTTACTCTACCACTGCCTATAAATAATGTCACTGCACAGATGTATAGCATCATACATAAAAGAAACACATTTTTCTTGACCAATATTCAAGCGTTTTCCTTCTTGATTTACATTTCAAGTCCCAGTGCCGCCAAGACAGTTACTCGTTACTGCCTAAACAAGCTACGGACTTTTAGCACTGGATACAGAAAGTCTGTCAAATAAGAGAAATAAGTTATGGCACCCTTGGAAACATTTTTCCACAGCACTTCAGGTTTAAGATACTGAATCGTTCATCAAGCAAGCTCAGAGTACTTTGAGCGGATTGGAAAGTCAACCGTGGATTTTAACCAGACATCCCTTTGCTGCTATGATGTTGCAAAAACATGCCAGAAATGACTTTTCTTTAAATATTTTTGAATACTTTTTCTTCCCACCCATCAGGAATTTTCAGAATACTTAACAGAAGTCAATTATTTAATTAGTGAAACATTCCTGAGAGCCAGATTGGAATTACTGCCCTAACTTTACAAGAAACAACAACACAGAGGGATCACAGGACAGATTCTGAGAGATACTTGGATGCTGAGCAAGATTTTCCAAAGCATGAAGATATTTAATTCTCCCTGAAAGCAATTAAAAGACTGGAAACGGTAAAACAGTACTTCCAATATATTAAGGGTCACCTTATCTTATTTAATTCCCATTCTTATTTCCCTTTTGCCTGTCTCTAACGATTATCTCAAAAAAATGTATTTCGCTGCCAAGACTGCAAGCTGTACAGGGGGGGAAAGGTCTAGCTAGGTTGCGGATTTATATAAATACGTATTAAACGGTATTATCGCTCCACTTTCTATACTTGTACAATCCTTAAGTCTTGCAGTCTCTCCCAGGCAAAGACAGCTTTGCATGGTAAACTTCTTTGTGGTGCACGCTGAAGTTGGCTTGGGCCCTATGCCTATTGATATTTACAGAATCAAAATTTCTACCCCAGTGAATCAAGAAAAAATCGACTTGTTGGACCTCACTGGGCTTCAAAAGTCACGAGTCAATGACAGTTTTTGTTCGACTCCCCGAGCAAAGGATCTAATCCTATGCCAGCTGCTAAACTCCCTGAAGTTATAGGGTAAACTTAATTTGAAGCTAACCAATACATTAATTAGCTGTTATTTCTAATAGCTTCAGAAAATGAAACTTGTTTTAAATGTGACAGTGGTGTGAGAAAATAATCTGCTTTGAGTAGCAGATACTCACCCCTGCTGACAGAAGTGGAATGTAAATGCCTGCATCCTTATGTTTCCACAGGCTCCTCACACACTCACACACTCCCTCTCTCTCTCACGCACGTGCAAAGATTATTTTCAGTCTCGTGTGATATTTCAAGTGAAATCAGTAGAAAGCCATTTTTAAAAAAGAGAAATCCGAGGAACCCATGCAGCTTTGGCAGAAAACAATGCAAATGTGGCATGAAACTGCACATACTGAAGATCATAATATTGCAAATCGATTTTTCCTGAACTCGATTCAGACTGTTTAAATACGGAAGACTCTGAATAATGCTGCTGTCTCGTTAACCCCATGTAGAGATGTATTACTTCCTAGTTTTGTTTTGTTTTGTTTTATCTTATCATCATCATCACCAGGCAAGGCTGCATCTCATTTATTTAGTTGCAAAGAATGAAGACTTGAGTTTGGAGGAGAGCCAATTTCTTTTTTTTTTTTTTAAAAAAAGGGAAGGAAAAAAGTTAGTTGCTTCAGGCAACAGTCCCTTTGATCTGCTCATTAACACTTTTCAAATGTTCGCGTGATGTGGGCATTAGAAAATGTCAGCACCAGAGCCTGAAGCCAGCTTGATGCGATCATATGTTCTGATATTGAGGGAAGAGTGAAAGAACTGTCAACAGTGAACTGCCTTTAAAAAAAAAGGGGGGGGGGGGGAAGGAGTTCCCCTACCCCAACTTGTAAGTGTACATGGACCTCATAGCAAGGAATGCTGTCAAGACTGAGTCCTAGCGAGGATGAAGCGGAGCGCCCAAACCAGCTGAAGCGCACCACTCTGCCTGCAGGCGGTAGGGATTACACGCTCGCGTGGCTCTGGACGCTCGTTCTGTTCTGTCCGCAACACCTTTTGCCTATCTCTCTTCCATTTGATTCTGAGGCATGGGATGCTTACAACGTTTGAGGGCTGCTGCTTTCTTCCTTGCTCCTGTTCTTGGTCCCATGAAACCAGATGCTCCACTCTGCCAGGGAAGCAGACTCAGAGGAAGGGAAGAGGAGGTCCTGTCTGGCCCTAATATGCTGCCTATCCTGTCAAGGACACTGGCACCAAAGCCCAAAACTACATAGCCAGAAGTGCCAATAACATGTAAGGTGAGGACCTCAGGTGCAAGAGAGAGGGAAAGAATGGAGGCACTGTTTAATGATCTGAGGAAACGGACATCACAACAAAAAGAAAGGAAGAGTCAGGTTTTGGTATTAGGTTCAAAGCAACAGTATGTGGTTTTAGAACTCAGTATTGTTGTAGCAATGAGTCTTAAAATTACCTTTTCTTTTTAAAGAAACAAGTAATATCCGTCAGAGGTGGGAGGAAACAACACAGGGCACTAACGTTTCAAGTGCCATGCTTTTATTGCTCTCATAAAAGTCAGGCTGCTTCTTAGTAATAACTTACCAATCTACAGCTCAAGACTTCCCTAGAAATAGCCAATTACTCCTGTACCAAACACTATATCCAGAAAAGATGCTCAGGCCAAGTTACTATCCCTTAAAGTAAACATCAGGGAGGAACAGACTTAAGCACAGGTGAATCAGAACCAAGGGACATTTTCGTGCAGCTCTTTGTGTGGAGATGTAGCTCCACACAGGAGATTAGCCCAGACAGAACCCTAAGCCTTAACGCCACAGTGCATCTTTGGCACCCAAGGTAGTATCTTTGCTCTGCAATTCGTTATAAAGGGCATCTGTTTTAGTTAATTGGGTCCTAGCTTAGGTCTCCATCCCTCCACAGCTCTGCATGATGTGTTGATGTACACCTGTACTGTAAACTGAACTCCTTTCACTTGTAACAGGCATAGGCTGGTGCAGCTAATATTTTAATGTATTATACTGGCATAGCTACCAAAAGGGCTGGAAATCAATACTGTAGAACTATACATTTGACTTGTTTTTTAATGTAGGACTTGGACATAAAAAAATCCAGAAAGCACCTTACTGATTGTCATTACAGAGCCACCACCGGCAAGAGAATTCCTGCTCTCAAGGGGCTGAGATACTGCAATCACTCTTTACTGTAATGAAAGGAAAATGCATAGTATATGAAGTTTCACTGTACCATGGGAGCTGACCACTGACGAGCAGTGACTTCTGAACGCTGACCAGCGCGAAGAGTATTTTGATTTTTTTTCACTAGGTTGTACATGTGTAAACCTGATGCTGGAAAAAAAACACCCACTTGACGAACGATTAAAACTGCATGCGCAACTGAATATGATGTGATCAATTGCACTTCCAACTGTAAAAGACTGATTATGGGTTAACATAAATTAGAGACGCATGGGTTATGTTCTGACAGTCCTATGCAGCTAGTGACAAAACCCAGAGTTCTAGTGAGGTAACTCGTTCTGAGAGCTCTGACAAACTAAAGGAACATTAGTTTTCCTGATATCCGTTAACTCAGAAAGAAGTGTGTTTGTCTTGAGAAGTCAGGAAAAGGACAAAAGAAAAGCAGCCGCTTTCAGAAAAGCAGCTCTTGAGAAAGGATATGATGATCCCTCTCAACAACTATGAACGAGTAGTGAAACAACTCACTCCAACGTATGTCTGTAATTAGCTGACAGGAGACACTGAAAAAAAATTACTTGGCTTCACTTAAGGATTTAAATTGTATTTTATATGTGTATTTTTAAAATAACTAGACTTTGAAACACAAAATGTTTGCTCTCCTACCAGCATAAGTCTGCTGCAATATTATTTCCTTCATGTCCTCCATCTCCCTCTCACCCTGCCCCAGATGACAGATCTACGTGAAGTGCCTAGCTGTAGCTGCTTTCTACAGACAGAAAGTGTAGCAACTAAGAAGTGTGAAGATGGTCTATGAATCAAGGTTAGCCAATTATTTTAAAATAAGAAAATAGGAAGCTTTCTTCTTACTGACTTCGAATCTTCCTTCTCCGCAGGAAGGCTCACGATGTAAAATAGAGTTGAAGTAAAACGACTAACAGACAACCTCCCTAGATCTCAGATGGGACTGCACTGTGGAGAACGAGACAGAAGAGAGTAGTCTTCTTAGAGAAGAGCTCGTAGTTCTTAACTCGGGAACCCCAGACCACGAGGATGCAGATGGGGGCTGAGGACTTCATGCCCTAGGACAGCCTGGAGCCTGACGGACTACACCAAAGCGTTTGATTATGTGGGCCTCGGCATGGTCAGGTGAGAAGGCCAGTTCTGCTGCTGCCCCAGGTTCCACAAGCCTGAGACAAGACAAGGAATACAGTAACAGCCTGGAGGCAACCTCCACTTCTCAAGTCCTCAGCGCTGTCATTGAACAGGATGAGTAATAAACTTCACCAGTTTAAAAACCCCAACATGCAAGGAGATGGAAGGCGAGTTAGTGAAACAGCATTGCTGACTGCTGCTGGAAGGATAGAGTGCGCACCCAGATGAAAAGAGATGCAATATGTGCGAGGAATTATTAAGGCAATAAGGGATTTCCAACTTGAGAGCCCGTAATGGACTACAAATGCCCATTTTAGTTGATAGTACTTTTAAAATGGTCCTTGATTTCAGGATAACACCTGCATACCATTATGGCCAACAACTCTCAAGTAATAGAGAAAAGGCTTCTATCAAGGGTTTCACAGAAACGTAACACATGTGCTCACTCAGTAAAAAGCCAGTGAGCAGCACACCAGCATGCTGATGCTGGTTCCTGTGTGTGCAGGTCTCAGAAAGCCAGAAGCACTGCTAAGAGTGCAGTCCGCAGTGTTGAAGCTGGTCTCTTCTTCCGTTTACTGCCTATCACTAATGAAAGAAAACTCCCTCAACAGATGGCTTATGTCACATGTGCTTCTCCTGTTACTTAACCTATTTCCTATGGTATCTGTGTTTCCCAGCATGGTATGAGCTATAATCATGAGTCACACATCCAGTGACTGTTTTCTAATGGTCTTTACTCACCACTTTGCAGCAGAGGGGCCAGAACCACCAGAGCAGACCGAGTGCCACTAACAATAACAGCACAAGAACAGCGATAAGCGCCGCTACTCCACTAGACTGTGAAGAAAGCAGAAAGACAGTGTCAGTGGATGTTGCAAGTAACTGCCGCCTGGTTTTCCCACTCACCCCAAAACAGCTTCCTACTGACCAATACAAATCCCAAACAAATTGTTCCCACTCGTCGGACCCTATTCTTGCCAACGGAGAAACTCCTCACAAAGGATCAAGAAGGGGGTCTTAGCCAAATTCGTATTTGGCAGAAGTTCAGTGACACCTCTGCTGTAAGTCTCCTCAGTTCCATGAGTTATGCAGAAGGTAAGCTAGGACGCTTCAGCAGGAGCTGCGTATCACAGTCAGCGATGTATCAACATTAAAAAGAGGGAGGAGGCGGAAACATGAACGCTATTCATGTTTCCCGTTCCCTCCATATTCTGGGGCCTGCAAGTCTCAGGTATTCTAAGGGACTGAACACGGCGTGCTGAACGCAGCAGTACTGATGGACGTATTAAATTGAAAATGACAAAACTTTGAAAACTACTTTTTTCTGCCTACTTGTAAACCTAAGTTCAAATTAAGTCATTCAGTCATGGGTAACAAGTGCAACTTGCCCCAGTGCAAGCCAGGATTATTTCTGCTGAAGTCAGTGGATTCATTTTGATGTAAAACTGATATCCTTGAGATAAGAATGGGGCTCAACTTGAAGAAAAGAAAGGGTACATTGACTGCTAAGAAATGAGCTGTTAGACACAAACAGGGATAGTCTCCTCTTAAGCCTGTGGATGAGAGGTGCCCTTCTCCTCCCATGAGGACACAGGTCTGTATGGATCGGTGGGTGGGTGGAATTTTAAGGAATCTCTACTAACAATACATGTATAAGGCTGTTATGCTCATTGCACACACATCCGGGGCGTTCACACTGTACAGACTATAGCACACCAAATCCCTGTAGTAGTGCTATTTGAACCTGAAGCCATCATCCTAAGAAATTCTGAATGAGTGTTACTGCTTCCAGCAATACTGCTTTTAATGAAGAGATGAGCCGCCCATCTCCCACCACCTCAAACCCACGTTCTGTAGGTGCTTTTATTCTTACACTTGGTGTTCTGTGCTGCTGTGCTGGTTTAGCACAACACTGAGAAAAACACGACAGTGACCTTACGAAAACAGAAGTTGTTCAGACTTCAGCTGGGGAAAATGCAAAGGAGGGACACGCAGGGAATCGCTAAGGCTGGAGTACAGCGTGAGTAATTCTGTCGAAGTGAGAAAAGTACTGGAGATACGCTATTGCAAACGGAAGGCGAAACGCAGCTTTATCCCAAGTACACATAGGTGCAGCGAGGCATACGCATTTATGAGAAACAGGTAAGATGCATGCCTCGGTGCCTAGATGCAACGTATTTTTTGTTTGTTTTCACTGCAGCAATGCGTGTTTGCTAGGGGAGGCTGTAACTTGTAACTCTTGTATACCAACTAGCCATCAGCTGCTCAGCTATCAGAGTTAGTGGAACAGTTCTAGTAGTGACCCATTTCTTGCAGTTGCCCATCTGCTACTATGGAAACAGCAGTTCTTGTATGGAGCTGTCTTTGCTGCAACATGTACAAAAGGAAAAAAAAAAAAAGAAAGGAAAAAGAAAAAAAAAGGATGATCAGAAGTACGACAGTTTTTACTGTCAGTGCGCATCTGTACTCATTCTGTTTCTTGTTAGTGAAAACTTTTGACCACAGAGAAGCACTGTTAGAGTACAGCAGAGGGAAGACAGCCGTACCCAGCAATTTGGTATGATCTGTTTTGCATCAATGCTTTGTTTTTACCTATCTGTTCAATCTTAGCAATTTTTAAGGGGGCATGGGGACAGAATTAACATGTGCTGCTTTCTCTGAAAGGACTAAGATAAAGAGGAAAGCAGTCTGCCGTTAGTCTCCAGCATCCTTCTGTGACTGTACTGTCCTTACGTTACCGTGCCGAGAGGCTGCTTCAGCATGCTTCGGCGTAAGACTGAAATGCTTCCAAAGGATAAAGGGGCCCTTAAACAGAAACGTGATTTGGGTTGTGTGTGCTTCTTCAACTCTCAGTTCATTCAGGCTTTCTTCCTGAAACTGAAGGGCTGAACTGAGATGACTCTGATTTCTACAGTTACCCAAGTATTTAGTTTTTAAATGAACAGAAGAAAAATATCATTTTTTCTCTTTTAGGTTAATTACCTACAAGCGATAAAAATACTGTTGGAAAAATACATGCTGATGAGCAGAAGGTACTGTTCTGTATGCTTCTATGCCTGACAGGAAAGCTGCACCGAAGTCACACTTTAAATGAGATGAATTTAAAGAAACATGGTATCCGTGCGCAGCACGTTTTCAAAACCTCCATCCCTAACTGCAAAAATTGTGTCTAACTGCAAAAATTTTAACTGTCCTGCCTATGTAGTACAGAAGACAGAAGAAATTCATGGAGAGCAGAAATGTGAGATTAGAAATTTTATATGTTAAGTTAGAAAAGTTACTGACTGTGTAAGTATGTGGTTTATCCTGGAAGCTGTTTTTAACTCTTTTCTGTTAGTCTATGATAAAAACATAGCAGGATGTTCACACTAGTTTAACCCTAGGCTTAATTTAGGTACTCCAGCCTATCTCCCCTAATTAACAGAGTTGAGAGCCTATGCTCCTTATTCAGGCACCAAAGTTAGGTATCTAAAGTTATGTAGCGTTAGTATCCTCCTGTAGGATATATAACCACCTTCCATACCCAGGCTGAAGTCCTAAGGTTCTGCCTGCTCAGCTTCAGCCTGCTCCCACCGATCCTGCTCTGTGGAACTCTGCTGGAATGGGACCCCAGGTGACTGTGTCACACCTGGCTCTTACGACACGATTATATTTATAGTGAGCGAGTCTCTGATGGCATGGAAGCTTCCCAATATTTTGAAAGCCACAGCTGCACACTGTGCTAAAGGAATTTGTTGTAATATATTTAGCAAAATACAATTCAGAAGCTACAGAAAAATATAAGCCCCACACAGACAAGGAACACAGAGAGACTGCTTGGATCTCCAGGCAGAGCCGGCTGAGGTAGCTCGGGAGAGGAGGAGAATTCCAGGGCTCTCCCTCTACATATAGGTCTGCATATGGTCTAAATCAGCAGCCCCTGAAGCAGCTACCAAAACACATGCAGCAGCAATGGAAGCAGAAACCCTTGTAACAGAGCCTATGTCAGAAAGCAAAGGTAAATCTCCAAGCCTGCCACGTAAGAGATGCCTTTCACGTGTTACTAGGAAGTCTCGGATGATACATACAACCAATACTTCACTTACGTGGAATGCTGCAATAAAAGATCTTTCTAAAATAAAGCTGTTTGCAATCTTAATGGGAAGAATTAAGGGAATTTGTTTATATAACTGCAGGAAAAAATCTTGCCTGTAACCTCCACACACACGCTTCATCAGGGAATTCAAAGCAGCTGAAAACTTTGTTGCAGTAGTGGTGTTATAAAACAGATTCTGAGCGTGTCTCAAAATACAGAGAAAGCGACTTAGGGCATATATATATATGTGTGTGCCCCTACATATTAAGAAATCATGTATCATTAAATTATGTATATTCTGTATGTGTCTGCACAGGTATTTTCTAGTTAGGTGGATCTGCGCATTCTAAACATCTAACAGGACTTGCCATGCATTGAGGTTCTCTGCGCTGAGAGGTCACGCAATGGTAAAAACCAAACAAGAAACTGGATTTCAGGATTTTATATTGAACGATGTTAGCCGTTTACTTACACACTCTGAAGCGGTGATTGTTAACGAGCTGGACATGAAAGATTGCCCTTCATTCAAACTCACCAAAACTTCCAGAGTTCTGGAAAGAAAGAGGAAAAAAAAAATCAGCAGCCATAAAACAGTCAATAAAAGCGCATACATGCTACGGAGGCGCTCATACGTACAGACTCCGTTCAACGGAGGTGGTGTTCCAAGAGAGGAAAATGGGAATCGGGGCCTCTGAGCTGCATCAGAAGTGACTTCACAGAAATCACAAAGCTAACGTGATTACTTTGTGTCATCGCTTCTAGAAACCTCTGATGACTTTTAAGAGGTCAAGATACTTAGCTGCTCCAGGGTTGTACCTTGTGGCTTTCAGAAAGCAATTTTTGGTCATTTCAGACTGAGCTTGCTTTTTCTCAATTTATGCTGCTTAAAATGAACAATACAGTCTCCCACGGGTACTGTGTTGGTTACTATTTGGAAATAATTGTCGTCTTCTCGACAGAGAGCTATCTGAGTAGAGAATATCCCTTTTCTATTCCACGTAGCACAAAATACTCCAAAAACTTTTACATAAAATAAAAGTTCTACTGTAAAAATAACATTGTTTTGTCTGTTCCATAAACATCTCTTTAGTCATATGTAGACATTATGGATAAAAATGTCGGATAATTATAAATGGTCAAGACTTTCTATAAATAGTACATAAACACTGCATACAAATAGTATGTGGTTTACATTTTACAAATTAACCCTAGAAGAAAACAACACATGGTGAATGTTAAACATAGAAGACTCTTCAGCTTCTCTGGCTTGGATTCCCAAGATTGAGACAGTTTATATTATGCATAGATGTAATTAAATAAAAATATAGATATCCATGAACTAAAATGATTAATCATTTATACCGTTCTTATATGTCATGAATTTTTATTCTGGCACAAATGCTTTAGTCAATATGGAGTTCACAGCTATTTTAACTAATTTGGCTAATTTTTTTTTCAGTTTTAGTAAAAATGAAGTAAGTTGCTTCCGCTAAACTCATTTTTAAATGATCTGTGTTATGAATAATTGATCTAACAGAAAGAATAACTCTAATTTACTTCTAATTACTACTGCAATAAGTGAATCAGAACAGATAAAAATAAAAAATTAATTCGGTTCCCTTCCAACACTCTAAATAAAGCAAACTATACCACAACTTTTGTTAGCGATGATTTTTTTCAAATGTGATGCTTTTTATTATTTTTTTTACTTTCAATGTTTTGCTTTGCCACTTGAATGAGAAACGCTGTGGGAAATTTCAGCGTGACAGTTCTGCTCGAGTTTGACTGGCAAAACAATCCTGTTGACTGCAGCGCGAGAGGATTTCATGCCGTGCCCTTTCTTGATCAGAGAAGGACCTAAGTACACGCTGTGCTGCTGAAACACAGTCCGAGTCCTGACAGATGTCCCTGAAGAAATTTGTGTGTTTAAACTCTTCAACCTTTTGGAGATTTGCGCATCATAAAAACATCACACGAAGCATTTTTCTGTCCAAGTCACTAACCTACAGCCCAGTTACATTAACGTGACACCGGTGTCCCGGGGTCGAATCCTTTTGCCCCCTGGTCGTACCACTGCATTAACTATGGCTGTACAGGTGTAACTGAGTCATAGAATCGTAGAGTATCTCAAGTTGGAAGGGTATAACTGAATTCAGCCCATAAATACCGAAGAGTGTACAGCGCACAGAAGTATTTTTGCATGGCAACTGTTCAGTTAAGCACAAATTCAGAGAGATGCAAAGATCAATCTCCTAAATGTTTCATTTTCCCCCGTTAGCCTTGTCTTTTCAAAGCATGACTTAGAGAAACACGCCACAGGCTCCGCACCAAGTTTTGAACTTGGTTATGCCCAAGAAAGGGCATTCATTGCGGTGACGTTTTCCTGAACATGAAAGCTATTCAGCCTTTCTACTTTTTCTGAACTTCCCTAAGTAACGGTGGGTGCCTTCCCACTGACTGAGGCCATAATTGGTTCAAAGCCTGCTAGCGCGGTAAGAACCCTTCCAACTGCTCTAAATCCAAATGTAGTACACCAAGTAATTTTGATTTTTAAATTAACGTACCATGTTCTTTAAGAACCTAGATACTTACGTACCTCCTGCATTGACTTTATTTCCAATCATGTTTTAACTGTGTCTAAATACATTGTAGGTTTTATTCAGCTCTTTTATCTTTGGTTGGAACCATTTCTGTAGTCTCTTGTCAGGCAAAACTCCCACTGAGATCAAAAATAATTCTGCCTATGCGCTAGTGAAGAACTGCTGGATTTCGCCAGTAACATCTGACTACAGTTGCTGCCAGCTACTGGGGTCAAATTTCCAAAATGCTTTCAGATGCTCACTTTTTCCCCATTTCATTTTTAAAAAAAAAAAGTGAATGTGAATCCTCCATTTCGTATGGTTTTTTTTCTGCTATCCAATCTATTCCCTTTGCTGCCTGGCAATATCACCTTTCCTCCTGACCCGTGTGTGTTCTTGTCAGTCAGAAATGTTTTCTAACGTCATTTCACAATGTTTTTTATACTCTGGCCGTTTGCTGACTTGCGCGACGCGCTACTACTACCAGCCCCAAACCTACGTGGTTGAAAAGGAAGATGTATCGGCGGCTGACTGCAATTGCCAGCGCTACCATGCACTATCTGAAGAGTCGTATACTCGGGCTCGTGCGTTTCTCAGCTGAACAACTAGGAAAGAAAGCACATTTGAAACTTCAGAAGAGAAGTAAAGTACTGTTGAGGCATGTTCTCACTATGCTAGCAGTACCTCTAACTGCCACTCTTGTTGAATTTATTCTTCAGTATAAGAAAGCTTACACTGCAAACCTGCGAAGTCCACAAAAATGATAATATAAATTATTTCATACAGATCTTCATAGAAGTAGGCTTCCACATATCCTTTAGATCTTTAGGAAACAAATTACTCCTTTTGCAGCAATGCTTCCTACACTCACAACCTCCAGGCTGCCCCCCCACACCTTGACAGGTTTATCAGCAAAAATCCAGGTGTGCGCATCATGGCTTACCCTGAAGGTGGATATTCTAACTCGCTAAAATAATACGGCATTTCACACTAACCATTTCAGTGTGCGAGAGAGACAGCTATCTTAGGAATTCCTGGACCTGTGGCTTGGGTGTTGGGCTTTCTTGGCTTCCCTAGAAAAAGTCTAGCTTTCAAGATTTGACAGTCGATCCTGTTAAACTTCTCACTCCGTTTCTCTCTTACGCATTAAAGCTTGAAGCAAAAGTCACCCTTTTTTCTTTTACCTTCCCTGTGTCATGCAGCAAACTACATACTCCTGCTGCGATACATATTATTTTCTTAAATTTATATGGACGGTTCTCTCTCGCCTTCATATGGAACATCTGTATTAGTCGCTTTCTAGCAGTGTTCTGTAGCTACCACACTTACGCTCTTTGCCACTGTGAGCTTGATGAGTCTTGGCTGAAACATGCAAGGTTTGTCTAATTTAGCTATTAAGAAATGAAGCTGTTCTTTTAGATGGTCTTTGCTAGCAAATTGAGCAAAACAGGAACCTGAAAGACATTTGGATAAAACACTCCAGAAGAACATCTTAACCCGTACTAAAGAAAAGGATTGTTGCCCAGGCATCTTGTGGATCTTGAAATTTCCTTGAACTCACTAGGTTGTATGAAAAATTTTCTATCATAGCTAAGATTTCTAACTGGACTAATGCCCACGTTTACACCTTACTGTTTGCAACGTAGAGCCGGCCTCCGTTTACATCCACTGACAAGCTCCACTCAAGCAGGGATTCCCCAACGGATGGAGAAGTGGTAACGGTACCACTACTGTCTTCTACTAGAAAAAGCAGCTTTTCATTCCAGCCCCACCAAAAGAACGTTTGCTCGGCTGGTGTGCCGTACAGGCCTGAGAGCTGTGTCGCGGCTCCATTCACTTATCTAAGTATTTTACCTGGGATTTAGGAGAAAAACAGTGAGTATGGATGTCCGTAATCTGTTCTCTTCCATGACTTGACTGAGTCCCAGAGGGCTGGTGTGCTGAGCAGGCAGGGGCATGGGACGCAACTCCGGCATTTTAAGCTCTTTGTCTTAGCTTCAGAACACAGCCACGCTCAGGCACCAAATAAATGACAAATAAACGATTCCTACTAGAATGCATGAGTTGGTGGAAACGGCTCCTCAAAAGCGGCACAAAAATCTCAGTCCAGCAAAAACGCCCAGGACGAAACTTGCCATTAACTGAACAGAGGTGTACCGCAAAGTCTGCTCAGGCCAGTTACTGAAGGGCAGTTATTACAGTTACTAACACAGTTATTACAGACAGTTACTAACATGGGGAGCTTACCCATATTTTTAGGAGGTGCCACTGAGCAAGCTCCTGTCGCCCTCTGGGACTGAGCTCTGCTGCCAGCGAGGTCTGCAGATCTGATCTGCGTTCACAGGAGCGCCTCTGTACGCCGTTCTGGCAATACAGGAGGCCCCAGAAAAGGGCACCGATAACACGTGTGTCTAAATGAGAACTGGGCCCACAGCTCGCTGACTCCCACGGACTGTGGTAAGAGCGGGTTTCGAGTCCCTGGCGCCATGTGCCACCTTGCTGCTGTCGAGCTTTGCACTGCCCTAACCTTTAGCTGTCAGACGGTCTGACAAATATCCCAAGCACCAGGCTCACTGAATACATCAGCTGTCAGTGCAGATACAATGCAGTAGGAACAAGCAGTGTCCCTATCAACGTCCATTCTGATACACAGCTGCAGGGATGAGCCATTTGAGACTTTCACAGGAGTTGATCATACTCGCTCAGTTATAGAAGCCAGAGAGTGAACTCATACAGATAATTACCTCATCTTCAAAAGGATGAACCTGTCAACATACAAAATCACTTCTTTCCTGAAGTTGTCGTGTCTGTAGGGCATAAGAAACGCGGGTTTTTTCATAGCCCACCTGTTTGATGGGCTACGTGTACTTCCGATTCTTATAAACACTACCTCTTCAAATTTGGAGTTCCAAAAACTAGGTGCGCTATTTCTTCTACTCACTCATTCGCAAATAGCCAAGAGGAAGATGCGTACATAAATACATCTAGTCTTGACTAGTAACTGTCCACATGCGTGAGGCTTTTAGCTCAGCACTTTGCATGAACACTAAATATTTTGAAAATAAAATGACATGCGGCAGTGATTCTATTTTTTGGGCACCTTCATTTCCTACTGGTGATTGTCAATATTTTGTGAGTGTCAGGTTCCTTCAGTAAAGCTCAAATCAGCTAAGAGCTGAACCAGCCTATGTCGCCAGATAACATTCCTAAATCTTTGCGCCTCTGCCGATACTTTTTTCTGTAGACTGGAGGAATACAATTTAAAGGGTTATGAGACTGCAGTGATTTTTCATGACAGGCTTAGCTCACGAGGGAAGGAGCAGCACAGATTTTGGTCAGCTGGTCGTAAGACCATACCTTCATTCTCCCTGGTGGGAGACGATCAGAAATGCCTCAAAACTGTCTCCACAGGCACTAAATGCCCGGGTTTAGAAGTCTGTATGTCCAGATCTCCCAGCAATTATTTATGTGATTTACATGGCTACACCCATAGTATCTTAATTGCTTTCCAAAGACTCAAGGAAAATTGCCTCTCCTTCTGCTGAGGTACGGAGAGAGAGAGACAAGAGAAGGTGTCAGTGTCCCACCCTAGCACCGAAAGAAAGACCGTGCTGGCGTGTGAGGCCCACGTTTGAATCCTCGCTGTGCTCGATGCGCTGTCAATCTGGTCACACACAAACAGCACAGCTATGCGCGCGAAGGCAGACTGTCCGCAAGTAAACCAGACCTTTTGACGCAACCCTCTTTTTGCAAGGAAAGGTTAGATTGATACTAGTTTCGTACCAGCACAGAACAAAACCAAGTGCTGAGCTTTTGAAAGCTGCTGCAGAACAGAGTATCTCCTCAGGTCAACCCTGAATAAAACCCACAAAGAATCCGGCAGTGTAAATGTTGGTGTTGCTGTAGCAATCCAGGAAGACATCCTCCAGTGCCCAGCTAAAACCTCACCTCTGCTGGGCGACACCTTCTGCATGGGTCACGGTGTGGATCTTTACATCTGCGCACACGGGAAGGGGAAGCGGACCCTGAGGGTAACGATCGGAGGTTCTAATAATCGAGGCCCGCTCACGCCGTGCACAAATACCCAGGCCTTTTTGCAGTTATACCCAAGAACACAAGGAGTCAACCAGCTTCTCTATGTCTAGCTTGAAAAGCACGGCTGCGGGAACAAGCCTCCAGGGAAAAGACAAGTGCAGCCCTTCACACTGTTCCTCAAAAATGCAGCAGTGCCCAAATGCAGCATCTTTTTAAGGCTTTTAGCCAGGATGCTCATTCCTATCTTCTGATCACTTCTGGCACAGCACTTGAGCGGAATCAAAGAGATGGCAAACTTGGAGCTAATAAGCACGTGTAATTAACGTGCTGTGCAGACACGAACTCTATTGCTTTTTATGTACCACAGGTCTAATGGGCAATTTTCCAGTGGTCTATACTTTTAAAGCTATTTCATTGTAATAGGAAAAACTGTGGGTTTTATTTGCAGCTCATTGCCCTTGCTCAATGTGGAAGGGATTTTCCTGTATTTTGTCTGTGAGGTATCACTTTTTGGATGGGAATCAATCCTGGAAAACTTAAGTCTGAAAAGAGCTTTTAAAAACTATTCTTATTTATGACCAAAGTTAACCACAAGACGCCTGCAACTTTAAACTGCGTCAGTCATGGCCCACTGGCCATTCTAACAAATAATTTACCAAAAAATGTAACTTGAGAAGACCCAACAATTGCAATTCTTTCTTTCCTTTATGTCCACTGCTGGTTTATTGTTACAGAAGAGGAACGTGGCCCGCTGCCATATGTCACCTACAGCGCTGGTCTAAAGAATTTCATACCCTGTGAAATACAGCTGACATTTCAATCCGCAGTAACCTATTTGCAAAGTATTCATTTGCTCCTTACTTTATGAGTATCCAGTAAAAGGCTGCCATTTTACGACCCATTAAAAAAGATGAAAAAATTAAATAAAATTGTGGAAGACATTTGCTGGAAGTAATAAATAATTTACCTCCAATTTTCACGCACTGAAAATTGAACTGGCAACTGCTCAAAAAGTTATTAAAATTATGGTGACAAAGGTATTTTAGAATCAAGTGCCAGCATTAAAATAGCTAAAATGCTGTACATAGTAGGAAGGAAAAAAATAGATCGATGTATTTAAAAGGGTGCTTTCCCTTAAAAAAAACTACCTCCATGAATTAATATGTAGCTTTATTTCATGGTTAATATTGGTAACCCAGAAGTGTGTGTGTATGTGTTCTAAATATATCTATACATACATATGCATCTGTGTGCGTGTGTGTTTGCAGAAATCACACACTGGAAAATCAGTAACAGTGGTGGGAGAAGGGTTTGGTGGAACTACCCATTTAAGTATAATTTCTTTGCGTGCCTATCACTTCACCCGCATGTAATTTACCATCCCCTGCTTTACCATTCCCTACACAACAGTCTGGCAGCACAAAGGGGTGCCACCGTGACCATACGTTATGTTGATGGTCACCTAAAGGATGGGGAAACTGGAACGCGCTGTGCCTGACAATGGCACGCTCAGGTTTTTAACACAGAAATATTCACCACTATTAACAGCTGAAGCAAATACAAGCAAGTATTACAGTGCAAGTATTTTGTTTTTTAGAGTTTGAAGGAAAAGCTCCATTGCCAAACAATACCAGCCTCACCTCAGGAGGTAGACTGAAATTTTTACTGCCAGGTGAGGCAGTCTCTGTCATGCCACCCCTCATTTTCTGCCTGAAGGTTGAAAAGCGGGGGTAGTGGCACACACAGGCAGACAGCTAATGCTCAGCTGGGCACATCTATGACCTCAACACAGGGTAGGGGAGCCGGGCGTAGGGCTCTGAGTGATAGGTGATGGCGTCTCAGTGGGGTCAGGTCCAATCTCACTGTCCTGTATGGACACAGGAGTTTCGTTTGACCAGCTTGAGTTTGAAATCGTTGGCCATTATTTGCTGGGGATACGGCTCATATTTACACACACATTCTCACCAACCAAAGCACAGAGTATCCTCTCCCCTGTTCTCAGTTAACAAACACTCCAGGGCCACAAATCTGACTCTCTGCATCTAGGGGCACATCCCTGCAGCAGGAGGAGGCAACACAAAGCCACGGAGGAAGGTATTTATTTCAAGTCCATGCTTCTGGTTCTGTTGCTCTTCCTAGATCAAAAGCCCCAGCTGCATAAGGACACAGCAAGTTCCCTCGGAGCAGGGTTACAAACCTTGCCTGCCATATGTTCAGGGCAGTTCCACTGTGCCAAGGGTCATCTGTGCCTGGGAAGCATAGGAAACAGTTTACTCGAGTCGATGGGAATTGTAGTGGGAACAGTTAATAATCTCCAGTTACGATAAACGGTCAGAGTTGTTTTCCTCCCACCAACCACACAGGCATAAAAAGGAATATTTAATTCTTTTCCTGAGGCTAGCGAGCCTATGCAAAGCTTTATGGTGTTTTGCTAAAGAATTAGTACAAACTCTTTCCCCTGCCCCTTTCTTGGAGTAGCTTAGCACTGACATAAATTCTTGTTACCCCAGAACTATCTAGCTTTCTCAGCACAGTGTTCAATAGACTGTCTGTTTGCGTTTGGCTTTCCACGGGAAACGGACAGAAGTGCAGCGATACGTAAGCGTTTCACTGCTGGGAAGTGCTAGTGAATTTCAAAGAACTGGAAGCCAGCAATGAATTAGCTCTGATCTCATGGAATCATGGGAACCTGCGGTAACAGGGTATGAAATATCATTATTATGTTAAATTAGTCTATTAATTCAGCTCAGGATACTATGTCCACTGCATAATATTAAGCACTTAGTTCTGCTCACGCACTCTTTCTTAATGCTCTGGGAACACTGTGTGCCCTATTGAGGAACATGAAGGACTGCATTAGAAATAACTACTGATCTTAACATCAGATCCATATGTCGTAGGAGCCAGTTAGCCTATACAATTCATTGAGGATGTTTCCATCTGTGAATAGTTCCCATTATAATCTAATTGTGTCAAACTAAATGTATTTCTAAAATATTTTCAGAAGTTAATATTTATAACAGACGTTAAGCCTAATCCAGCCACATTGCTGGTTTCCCGCTACCTGAGCTTATTTCTCTAGCTGTTTTGGAGGGGGAAGATTGTATCATGTGAGTAACCAGTGATTGCTAACCGTACTCTTGTTTATTTTTGTTGGAACAAAATGCTTGCATAGGAAAAAACAGGCTTAAGTGCTGGTGCTGAAAATAAACACTAAGTCTCAGTGACTTTGCAGAGGAAGGAACTAGTCCAGGTGGGAGAGGAGTTGATTCACATCAACTTTCTTTACCCAGTGCTACTGGGGTAGAACAGGTGTTTACATTGAAGGATAACGTTAATATCAAATCAATGAGCCTAATTAGCCATGAGTACATCTATGATGGAGAATTATTCCGGTCACCTGAGCGCAGAGATTCTGGAATGAGAACAACAGGTGAAAACAATCTGATTTGCAGACGGCATCCTACCAATTTGTGAGTTCAAGGAACTCACCTGGCTGACAAGGGCAGCAGGAACTCAAAAGGGGGAAGCATACCTCCCTTCCTTTCTTTTTTTTTTTTTGGGTGTTAGCTATTGTTACGTCTCCTGTGTTAGAGAACTGCTTGGTCTCTGCGCACAGGGAACATAGAAAGGCTTTAGGAAGGCTGACAAGCCAAAGGAAACCTAGTGTTTGTCCTGATGGCTGGTACCTCCTTTTGCAACAGCGGACTGCCTGTTGTCCTTCATCGAGCGCTTCCTAAGGTACAGTTGCAGAAGTGGTTACTGAAAGGTAACTAGTTGTGCGGATTTATTGTGCTTTTGCATTTTTATAGTAATAACTAGTATTATCTGGAATGTGAAGTATCTTAGTCAACAAGCTACCTCTCAACTGAGAAATCTTATTGAATCCTAATTTTAATTGCTGCCCTTTTTTTCTGAACAAGGTGTTCTTCATATAATATGTAGTTGCAATGTGGTTTATAAACTGAGGAGAAGACTTTGAAAACTGGTTCTTAAACCTACACTTGAACATTTAAACGAGTTGCCTAACTTTAAGTGGCGAAGTACTCATCGTGCACATTGCCCCTTACATTAATGAGTCATTTAGTTCTGTGGCTAAGTTAATCTCTTGCTTTAATTGTCACAGAAGTTATGATAAGGCTATTCAGTTAACAATACCACAAAAAGAAGATAAATGTAACTTCTTAGTTGGAAAGAGAACAGAAAATGCTCAACAAACCCCATAAAATATTAATGTTTTCTTAAATAACTCTGAAAGATACACAAGTCAAACCTGTAGCTTGCATACAACTTCCCTTCTTTGGCACTTCTCTGCACTTGCAACATGTTTCCGAAAATTTTACCTTTCTCAGCCAAGGAGGAAAAAGCGATAAAAACAGTCATTTCAGCCATAGCCATAGAAAGCAACAGTAATTATGTCCTTCATCTGGTTTTCAGCTACTCACTCCCATGTCACAAGAAAATTCCATTAAGTTACACGCAACTTTTCTCAATAATCCTTAAGGCAGATAAATGAATGTTCTACTCAAATTAACGAACTTGACGAAGTTACAGGTTTGTCTGAATAAAGAGGTCATCTCGTATGTTTATCTACACGCTCTGGAAACCGTATGGCTTTGTGTATTTGAGTATTTGCATGCAGCTTATGCGGGAGATATACCTGGTGTGACTTGTGAAGAGCATCATTTAAATATATGTTTAGACTTAGTTTGTAATAACACATTCAGAATTTGTTAGCTTATCTACTTTGTATTTTCTTTCCATCTGGGAAAAGGAATGCAGAAAGACAAAGGCTAATTTTAACTTACGATTGTTAGTGAGTTACTAAAAAACGCAGCATTGAAAGGTCGCAACGTAGGACGAGCACAGCAGTGATTTACCGTTCTTAAATATGCCCGTCGTAGGCAGCGTGACTGCTGGATGGAAACTGTGTGTGTGAGAGGTATTACAGTGGCTGCGGGGGTCCGTTATGCCAACACTGAGCTAATAAGATGTGAGAATTGGTGCTGGGTTAGGTCTAAAATATTCGCTTACGGCCTGCTCGGTTTTTTAATACTTGCAGTGTTAGAAGGCAGTACAACTGTGTAATCTTAACAATAAGTTAATGACACTTTGTGTGTGGGAATGTAAATCTGCTTATCATTCACGCCCAGCCCCCACTCGCACACATTTCCAAAGGCATTCATATGCCTCCTTTGAGAGAACTAATGATACTGTATCATCTCTCGTTCTATTTAGATATTTATTTCATATTTGCTTGAAGAATCGGGCCAATGTTTTTGAAAGCACATTTAACTATACCATATGCCTACTTAAATCATCCCTATCAAACAAGTTGTAGGATGATGCTCTGGTTCATTCTGTTCTGTTTTCCCTTCCTTCACAATGTGTTTATGTATATTTATCCAATTTGTTCTGTTCCTCTTGCCAAATTGCAGGTTTGAGATCTCAACTATGCAGGGGCAGCTGTGCTATTGTTGATGCCTTACAAAACAAAGGTCACAGACTGAGCCCATATCACTAGAACTAATGACAGCTGCATGTTAACCATTATGGTATAGGCACAGAATGATCAGGGTTCACGGACCCTCAGAAGTAGGAATAAATCTTACCTTGCCCTTTGGTAAGCAAGAGCTCAAGTCTCATTTTTAAGAAGTAATTTTTGTGCGAATTAGCCTCTTGCAAAATACCCTGCTGTTTATTTAATTTATTGACATAATTCTTCCCTCCATCTGGGGAAAAAAATAACTTCAAACAGCCCCACCACAAAAAGCCAAAAATCTGAAAAACAAAATGACAGCTGAGTTGGAAGGAATGATCTCTTCTGCATGTAACTAATCTTAGCTTTTCTCACTTCTGAGACTGGTAAGAATTACCAGCTGTTACAGCCTAGGAAGCTATTGACCACCTAAAGAAGTAGGCTACCACAAGGTGACATCTCCTTCAAAAGAAGGTTGTTTCCAAACCTAGCCCAGCAACTCCAAGTAATGAAACCGCAGGGCGGGACTGTTTCAAATGCCCTTTGTTTGGTAAGAGAGATCAATCTGCAAGGCTTGTGAATTCAAAACTATTTGCCCCTTGGGTGGCCTGACATACTATTCCTTCTTCTCCTGCTGCCTTTCAGACCAGAAGCCAAGAGTCCAAAGTTATTTGAAAGGGTGTTTCTTAGAGCTACACGTAGCTTTTGAAATACCAAAAAAAGAGGGAATGTAATAGCTGGAGCAGATTAACGAGATGAGGCACATGTCCACAGACACAGCTCTGAGACTATACAGCTGGCTTTGAGGCTGTCTGTCTAAGGCTACTTCACCAGTGTGCTGTTAATTATTTAAAAGAGAGCACTGGGGAAACTGCCATCACATCTGTCACCCACATGCAGGCAGAACCTTCCCTCATTNCCTTCACTCATTGCAGGACCAGATGTGTTTATTCGAAACATGTACTAACTAGCTACTTAATGGGTTAGAATGATTAGCCAGAAGTTAATTAGGCAAATATATTAAACATCAGTCACCTTACAAAGCATCACTTTTTTTTAATGCTGCTTTTACTTCTTCAGAGCCATTATCAACCACAGGAAAAAGGAGGGAAAAAGTAAAGATCCCACAAAGGAGCTGCAGTAAGAAATAGATTTATGAAATCTGATCACTGTGTACTAATGAAAACTGCAGTGCTCTGGGTAATTGCCTTAACTGTGTGCCTCTTGATACTGCAAGTATACCAGCACATGGGAGGAAGCAGGGAGGCTTGGTTAAGGACCTACAGGTGCTGGAGGAGGCAATTAACAGTGTGAAAAGTTTTTTCTTAGTATAGTGGAGTCAGAGTTGAAAAAGGAGGGTGTCACTGCTTCTGCATGTATTGTACATATCCCTGAAGATGCAAGCGCTTGCGTGGCTCTCTGCCTGCATAATGAACTCGGAAACATTGCTGGCCATTGTCATGTGCTCTTGTTCCCCAAGAGATGAAATTCAAAAGTAATTTTTAAGTTGCTGGCTCCCAGGTTCATGTCACAAAAGCAGCGGATGGAGTCAAGGCATAGTATGCTCTACCTTCAGGCTAGTTGGGGCAGGGGGAGAATAGTTAGGATCCTTTGTTAGAAGCCTGCCATGACAACCATTTTGTAGAACACCTTTCAGCTGCTTTCGAATGAGAGCAGCTGTCTAGAAACCAAATGAGGTAATTTGCAGGATGGAGCCCACAATCCATTCATCTTCACTGTGTCTGTTTGCTTTCATGTGTCCATGCTCTTCCTTTTAAATCTGGAGCTGGTATTAATAAAAATGACATTTCGAAACTGGAAAGCGAGACTCAAAGTACCACTGTTCCACTGTCACGGAAACATCTTTCACACAAAGCACCGAGAATTAAATATGAAGCACGTGCTTCCTCTTTGTATTGAGAGATTGTTTCCCAGGGAGGCAGAAACTGAGGGCAAGAGTGCCAGTGACAGCTTGAGCGTGAATTCCTGGACTTTCAGCTAGTTTTAGTTTTTTGTCTGCATAGCTGCACTGGGCTGTGCCACTGCCTGGGATGGACCTGCTACCCTGTAGCTTTACTAGCAGAAGCTGCTTTCTTTCTCGGGCTATTACTCACTGCCAGCCAGTTGCTGCATTCTACCTCAGGTGTAGCTGCATTGCGTAAAGCTTGAGTAAAGCTATATTTGGAGATTAAAAGCACTGTGTTGAGTACAAAGTATTACTGAGAAGAACTTTATTTTGAAAGTCCCTTTAACTCTGCAATGCAGTGCTAGAGGTCAGGCAGCTGGCAAAACACTCACTACCTTATATTCTAATGGTATCCCTTCAGCCAGTTCAGGACTGTGTGCTTTAACCCCCTCATTGATCCATGTGGTATGTCCTCACCCTGTCCCTTCACACACAGTTTCATATTGTGGATATACATATAAATGCTGCTTACAGCAGTTGTCTTAACACAGTTAATAAACTCGCTTGCAAACTNCTGTTTGTGTTTCTGAATTCCCTCTGAGCTGCCATCCCATTCACAAATGAGTGCAAAACAAGCAAAGCAGCTGTTGTCAACAGGAAGAACAAAGACTTGAATGACACAGGCCCCTCCTGTGAGAAATGTGGTTAATAGCCAAATAAAAGCATGTCTCAAGGTAGCATTTGCAGCTCAGAAACATAAAGCAATGTGCTTAGTCCTAGAGATCATTTCCCACTGTTCTCTGTTTAGAACAAAAGTTCTTACATTTTCTTACAGTTGTAAGAGTCTGAGGTATTTATTCTCCAATTACATTCG
>VYZW01018515.1:2541-16099 GCA_013401315.1 Balaeniceps rex | reverse complement strand
TTATTTAATGAAGGTGATAAAGTAATCAAACATAATATATTTGTAATATCAACATTAATTTTTTTTTTGCTTTGTTCAGAAAGGAAAGTTAGGATTAAGCTAATTGTTGGTAAATGATATTTAATTGTTGATTTAATGCTATTTACATTCAGCACGTTCTGTTTAATTTCTTATCCTGGAAGCCAACAGTGACTATCACTAACACCAAAAAGTTTAATCTAACATCTGCCTTTGATTATTTAAAAGCCTGTTGTATAATCTCTCTACCTTGCAGCCATAGATCAGGGATGGGTTGCAGGTAGAATGTTTTCTTGCTGCAAAGCTTCATCTGCATATTTGCTTAAAGCTTTTAGAAATGTCTAGATAAGACTGTAGAAAAGGAGGATCTTTTTCTGTTACATTAGGTGGGTTTTGATACTGACTGATTAGCTATAACCTACTTATTCCTTGAGTTGTATTGTTTTGAGACCTAGAATTTGCTTCTGGCAGCTCTGGACTGCAGCATTATCTTTCTCAGGTCTATTAAGTTTTGTACCAAAGTATCTCATTAAAGAGTTAATCCTCATTTTTGTGGAGCCATATTTGGTATTCACAAACTGAAACCACAAAATGTTAATAGTAATTGACAAAATCTCCTCTGTTCTCTGACATCTATCTTCTAATGTGGAAGATATCACTCACTTTGTGAGAAGAGCTTCCTATACCATTAAAAGTAAGAGGGATTTTTATGCTCGGCATGTTTCAGGAATGGGCATACATACAGCAAATACCTTGATTATATACAAATAATAAGAGGATGCAATAAAAATGAGCTCAGATTTTCTTTGCATTATATTATTTCCTTATCCTTGTGTACAATGTGGTAACTAGTAGCTCATATACACTTTGTTGTAATAGTTTTTGTAGAAAGACACGGCATTTGAACAACACAAATATTTTTCAAGACACCTTGTGAAGGTTTTGTTTTCTACACCTCCTATGTGAGATGTTTGAAGGACTTTAACTGATAGATAGAACATTGCCAGAGTGCTAGTATCTTTTTATTGTTTGCTTTCATGAGACCCGTTTGGGCATCAAGATCTGTTCCCTTCTTACAGGAGATTCATAAGGTTGTCAAAGTTTCACTTACTTTTAGCAGGGAAACAAACATATTGGTGAAGACAAGATAATTGTCTCCAGCCTTGAACTGAACCAGATCTTTAGCTACAGGCACAACATAGCTATGCCAGTTATGAAACCCAATTGCTTTGTGAATGTAGAGGGAGCTCTTTGAAGGTGGCCTATAAAACTGGAGAATGTTAGCTGCAAACAGCCCTTGCACATAACCAATCTATCCTCCATTACCTTTAACTCATACCCTTCATTCATCCTGTTGTCCTTCATACCAAGTTTATGACCAGGTGCCACCAACCTTTATCCTATGCTGTACCTGATGACATTCTTAAAAACCAAAGATACATTAAATGTCACATTCACATATAGGCTAAGTGTAATAAAATTTCTTCTGGTTTTAACATTTAATTAAAATTTAAGAAGAGATAGTGAAGTATTCACTGGAGGCCTTGAATGAATATTATGAACAGGTGAGTACTTATTGGTGTCTATACACATGCACACACACACACGTAAATTTCTCTGGGGTAATTTTTAGTGTTAGTCTCATTTTCATTATGATCTGTTTTAAGCAGATGTAAAAGTAGAGAGTTAAATGTTAAAGGTCAGTGCAGAAAGTCAAGCCATTTTCAACAGCTGGTGATCTTATAAGAATTGCTGATGACATTTTACAGTTGTGGAATAGTAAGGGATTCAATAATTCATTTTCATTGTTCTTCTAAAAGGGAAGTCTTCCATGTTGCAGGGTAGTCCCAAAGTGTTTTCACAGTATCATTTTAAAGGAGAAAAGAAAGTGTGGGGGAACATCATAAATATAGAGGTTTTAAAGTGAATGAGAAGGATTTGAATTTTTTTAATTTTGTGAGAGAGTCTGGGGAGTGTGAGTTTGGATTAACAAAGACAGGAAGTTAAGGAAAAAAAATCCAACCAAAATATTTTACTGGTAGGCTACTTTGAGTGTAAATCACTTGCAGCTTCAAATACGACTGGATACACTTATAGTTTGGGAGAGGTAAATGGAAAAGGTGATAAAGGTGATGATTTTACTTTGATAGAGAAAATGTGTCTGGCATTTGCAGTTAATCATAGAATCATAGAATGGTTTAGGTTGGAAGGGACCTTAAAGATCATTGAGGTCCAATGCCCCTGCCATGGGCAGGGACACCTTCCAATTAAGATTCTCATCTTTGGATTTCTAGAGAATCTTGAAAAGACAAAGTAGTGGCTGTATTTATGTATAATGGTTTTGTCTCATTTGGGCCATGGAATTATATAATTTTTCCCATGGAATTGTAAATTCGGGATGCAGTAACATTTACAGACAAGAATCTTTCTGGTATACCTCTGCAAACTTCTTTATTATGCCACTCACATAAACACTATTAAGAAGTGATGCATTCTTCTGCTTTACATCTAAGAGAGTAGATATGATGGACAGACAGTCAAAGTAACAATGTAATCTGTTGGGGAATGGCTTACAGATAGCTTCAGGAGCATTTGGAAGAGCAAAGAAGGGTGCACAAGTAATACCATTGTATGTGAGGTTTATGCACTACTGAAGAGAGTTTAAATTTAAATGTACAAGAGTTTGATGATAAGAAAAAGTGGTTTTTAAAAATCCTAAATCCTCTAAATACAGACTTTCCTGTTGTGTACAATTTTAATTGCAGTCTACAGTACAAACTAATTAGTGCATACATTTTGTGTTTTAGCTAAATGTTTGGGATGATGCTTTCCTCGGATAGAATAACCTGTCAGAAAAGCCATGTAATCATGTAGTATTTACAGTAATTACTCGCTGTGCATTTAGTAGCCTCAGATGTGCTCAGAAGCAACTACATCAAACCTTGGTTCCATTTTCCCTTGCTTGATTCCTCTTCAGGAAGGGCAGCGGAGATATACAGCAGGTAACTGTACTGACTCTGTCAGTGTGTGTTTAATTACAGACACTGTAACTTACCTGCACACCAACATTTGAAGAAGAAGGCGGCAGCCTTCTTGCATGGTTGGCAGTGTTTGTATGTTTGTAGTAGTAACTAGAAAAGCACAAGTAGTCAAAATTGTACTTACAGTATCAATGTGTAATACGATCAAAAGGATGAAGTGTTTTCAGTACAGAAAGGAATATTTCTGAGTTACTGGGAAAAAGCAGCTGTCAGCCAGAGTAGGGGCTGGGAGAAGTGTGTTGGTATGTGATTTTGTGTGGAAGCATGCAAGATGTTGGCTTTTGAATGCTGTAGTTGGACCTGTCTCGTTCTAGATGTCTGTTGGATCTGAGGAGGACATTTCATTAGCAGTGCTGCCCACATAGTCCTGCATGTTTGCACTGTGTTTTTCACTGGGAAAAATAAATGTGTGCGCATTTAGGTGAACAGTACTTCAATGCAAAATCCTGTGGCTTCTTGTTAAAGGAAATAATGGTACACAGGGTCCTGACAGAGTTGTGTCATAAATACATTTTGTCTGTGAAATGTACTATCAGCGTGTCTGTTGGTCATGCAAAATCTAAGTGACTTTGATTTAAAAAGCAATTCCAGCTTTTCTCAAGGGATGGTGAGAATAACGGCTCCTAGAATACCACATGCAAACCAAAAGATAGTTATTTCATTTACCAGCCTATTCATCACAACTGTCATTTTCTTCATAATTAAAATCTGATCTCTGAAGAACAAGCAGCTTCTGAAGATCAGCAATACTGCACCTTGCTAGATTGTGTCATTCAGAAAAAAAATCGGTTTAAATGTCTAACATGAATTATGATTTGTTTAAGAGTCCTACTCCTGGCTTCTGTGATTTAATGTGGTTAGCCTTTCAGAAAATGAAAGCTATATTTTAATAGCTCAAAAACATGATATGTGATGTGTGGGACATATACAGTGTAATTATGAAACTAATGAGGGGTGGCTTACCAATGTGATTGGTGAAGATCTGCTCCAGTAGCTCCTGTTAATGAACTGTCTGTCTGTGCCAACGCTAAGCTTGGAAGGGTTTATATTCTGGACGGTTGGTTAGATTGGAATGAGAATCTTCTCATGATCCCATAAATGAACTGGATTTTGTGGCAGTTATACTTGCCTTCAAAACTAACTTGACTGATAATCTATCTACTAATTCTTCTTTGAACATTAAAACACATCTAGCATCAACTTGTGGTAACTATCAGTATTAACACAAGTAAAGAAAGCCTCAACCGTGTCAAAGAAACAAACAACAGAACCATATTCCTGATCCAGCCTGTGACTGCAGCAAGACCGCATTTACTGAGACAGTGGAACTACTGGTGTACTTATGGGTGAAAAGAACAAAAGTCGAGTATACCAGTGATCCAGCTATACCATATCTGACAAAGAATAGGTATTTCAAGGGAATACATAACAAAGACTGCAATGAACCATTATGAAATTACTTGACCACAGGGGAACTTGACTTTCATTTCTTCCTAGCTCCAGCAGTTAGTTGTTCTGCTTTCTCCTCTCACTTACACTAATGCAACCCTATTGATCTCACTAACTCCAGGTTAGCTATTAGCAGCTGTTAGATATGCAGCTTAAGTGTTTGACATACTACTGTTATAGGCCACTGGTTATCATTTACAGCTTAAAATATCGCTAACGATTATCAAGGTCCAATGTATGCCACAGAAAACTGAATCCAAGTTTTACAGTAAAAATAATGTAGCAGATTGCAAAATGTATGGCAACTTTAGGAAAATTAAAACAAACAGATTTTTATATGGAAATTAATATGAAATGAAACTGTAATCTGTAAGTAGTCTTTAAGCCATTATGTTGGTCTTGAATCCATATGCATCATTGTGTCCTAAAATTTTTAGCAATGAAGGTGCTAGAAATTTCTGTACTGACAATTCATTGCAGAAATTGTTAAAGGGAAAATATTCATCTAAAGGTTCTTTCACCTTTAGGACATAGCTGGGTCTTTCCCCACATTGAATGATATAATAAGTAACTTAAGTAGGTTGGATAAACCCATGACTTGATAGTTTCTTAAGCATCAGCAGTAAGTGACTAAAAAACTTAAATCATCAACTTTAGGTTATGTATTTTTCTTTACAACTGCGAGTGTTTAAATGCAATTACTATTGTTTTGCTAAATGAAAGCCTAAATAACAGAATTTATTTCTGTTGCAAAGTTTCAGTTTTGTGGCAAATACGCATTTGGCTTAAATGCTAAAAGAGTGACAGAATTTGGCATTCTCATCTGAGGGTATGCTATTTGGAAGCAAAATTAAAAGGAAATTGGGTTGCAAAAAGCATTTCAGTTACTGGCTAACACAACTGCATGGAATATTCTTCTTTCCCTACTGAAAGAGATGTATGTTCCCCTTTAAGTAATAAGCAATAAGAACCTTCCTTATCACTGAGGAGAATAGTGTCCACTAGAAGTTAAAGACTGGTTAATTTGCTTACCTTAGCTGGATTTTAGCTGGGGTAGTTTTTATTTCTGGATTTATTATCCATCAAAAATTAGTGGTTTCTTTTGTTGTTCTGAGAACCAGTCTGAAAAATGTGGCTGGAGTCAAGGCATTGGAAGTAATCAAATACTGAAATAACAAAAAAGCACTATAACTGAAAATTAATGGATACCTCTTATTGGATTTTTGTACAGGGGAAAAAGGATAAGGTAGTTGAATGATTATCTAACATTATGGATGCTCCATTCCAAGCCAGAATTGAGAAGTGTTGACAAAGGAGAGCATGGGTGCTTCCAGTGCCAGCAATGCTTCTGACATTGCGGTATGCTACATCTCCCTCTTCACAGGTCCAGATTCTGTTATCTTCTAAAGGCAAAGCTTCCCCCACCATTGCGGTATCTTGTTAGCGTATGCGGGGATGTTAGGTTCTTTCAGTGATATTTAATTCCTGTGCAAACTGCAAGAACAAAGCCTATGCATCACATTACAGGCAGGTAATCCTTTGCATTTCAGAGTGTGTGGTAGTAAGAAAGGCAGTTTATGGCTTTATTTTTAAAAATGGCTTAAATATAAATGGATTTGAAGCACGTAGAAGTTTTTTAAGAAGAGAAGATTATTGAAAAATGCTTTTTAATACAATTTTCTCATTTGAACTTACTTCACCCAAAAGTGAAAATTTTTGAGAAAATTTTTCTTCAGGAAAAAATGATTTCTTAATAGGATATTATTATTATTAGGATATTATTATTACTAGGATATTATATCATTGCCTATGCTGCTTTACCCCAGCCCTCTTCATAGCCTGGTTGTTCCCCATCTGAGTGTGTCTTTTTCTTGGCACTTCCCTCGCACTTCGAACTTGAGGCTGTTGTGTTCTGCTGCTTGGGTGCTTTGCACTTGCTGATGTTAAGCATTGCAAAACAGGCAGCTGNGGGTTGGGTCCCCACCCCCAGCACCCTGTTCGTGCTTTTTCAGCAAGGCTCCCTCTCCAGTTGAGGCGGCCCGTCTTACTGAGACAGGTGAGGACTGGGTCTGTTTTCAAAGGCCGTGGCTGTCTTTCCCAAGAGAGGCTAAGCCAACCAGCAGTTTTTGCATACATTACATTCACTTTTATTTAAAAAACAAACCACAGAGGAAGTCCGAAGCTGATTATATTTGTCCTCACAGGCAGCAGTTAACATTGAAATGAGGTGAATGACTTACACAATTAGATGTTATTTGAAGCTGTAGAGATTTTATTCATAAACATCATCCATGCTCGCCGTTGTTTATCTTGGGAGAAAAGGGAACCGGGCCTGTACAAAAAGAAAGTGGGCTTTATGGGATGTAAGTAAGTTATGTGTATGCATGTGCCATGTTCAGAATTAATACAGTGCATTACAGGTAGTGGCAGTGACTATCTGTCACAGTAGAATTAATTACTTGGCTTTAATTAGAGGATCTGACACTTCAGATGATGATTTTTTTGATGGGTTGGTTGATTTGTTTATAAGGCCTCAGTATTTTTCCCTAGTAAAACTAATGAGATTTATTCCACTTCACCTGGAGCCCTGCAAAGGGAAGCAGTCCTAGAAGAGAGCAAGAATTGGTCACCGGGAGCCTGTTCCCTGGGGGGGCTGCTCAGGCAGAGGCCCCTGAGCACACCAGCCTTCAGCACGGGTTGTCTGTGCATGAAAGAGAGAGCGCGCTCTCCTATGGCCTGTGCTGCACGAGTGCTGTACAGCAGCGCTGCTGGTGATGCCTCTTGAATGCGGGTAATTCCCTGCTCCCCCTTTTACACCAGGCTTTGTCAGTTAGCTCCTTCTTTGTTTGCGCATTGTTTTACCAGCAGCATTTGCAGTGTAGCAAAAGCAGCGTGTGAAACTGAGGTAATTTACGAAGATATTCATCTGGAGGCTCTTTATTTAAACGATATGCTGAGGAATTGTATCTGGGCAAATAAGATCATGTTCTGCCACATTTAATAGAGAGAATGGTATAGTCAGTTTGATAATAGTTTTCCTTTGCTTTCTGTTGTGGAGAACGAGGAAGCTGGTGAAGCCTAATTGCTCTGTAGTAGAAATTATGCACATGTATGAATTGCCAGACACAGTTCACTGTAAGTAGTTTACTTATGTAACTTGACATTTAAATTTTTTGAAAAGATTTCCTTATCTTGAATCTTTGCTTCGTCCTCTGGATGCAATACTACTGTTCTGCTTCTGAGTACGTGAGCTAACCTCTCGTCTTTGTAGCAAAGGGATAAAAAGATTTATCATTTAAAAAATTGAGTATAAATGAATGTAGCTCATAATTTTAATCATAGGTCAGGTCATCAGATCTGCCATATTTTGGCACAGCCCTATGCCACTTAAACCTAAGTGCTTACTCTATGAATTAATAAGTATACTAGCTAATTTTATTCTTATGTATGAAGGCAAAAGTCTGTTAAATGTTTTAATCCAATCACATGAATTTGTACCTTGAAATATGGCTAGACGTTTGACAATGACTGATTTAATTACTCCGGTTTCATTAGTCACAGGGAGAGTTAGACATTTTGGGGAGTTTACTTTCATAAATGTGCATCTTTAGCTTATAGTCTTTTGCATATCAATAAATTTTCTCCCTGTTTCCTTTGCTGTTCTATCATTGAAAATGAAAGCAGTGATGTGACAGGGCAAACAGATGTAAAGGATAGAAAATATGATTTTCTTATAGAGATCTCTTCATGGCAGAAGTACAATGGAGTTGGTAACACAGTTGGTTTAAGTCCTGGTGTTGGCTCTGGTCCTGACTGGATCTTCTTGTAGCTTAAGATATGATTAAAAAAAATGCAAACAGCGTTTGGAATTGAGGCTAAGTTGCGCTGCTGGTCAGGCTGGGACTACCATCAGAACAACAGCCTTAAGTGCTTCTGAGTTTTACTCTGCTTGATCCAGAGCCTTTTGGGGCAGGCCTCCAGACACCAGTAATTTTCTACAGGATCTCATGGTAAGCTTCCAAGCAAGTTATAAGGGATCTGCCAAACTCATAGTCGGGTGATTTGAAGGTGCAATATAAACAAGCATTTAAAACATTAATTCAAAAATTAACTTTGAAAGGTGAGAGATCATCCCAGTGCAGGGCAACAGCTTTCGAAATAGTTATTAGTCTCCACCTTAAACAGCCTCTTTTTATCAGCTGGAAAAACATTTGCAGTCTGTTCCATAATAGCCCTTTAATCCAACCAGTCTGTCTCAGAAGCCTGTGTACAACGAAAGAATCTAGAAGTAATAATCTCAAATGTATGCAGTCTTGGAATTAAAATCTTTTTCTCCTGGCTGCATGGCTCCTCTGTACTACCCCTATTGCTTTTCTTTTTCAAACAAGAAATTACTCTTTTGGGGCTTTTTCATCACTGTGGAAGAGAGGAAAGTTTTCCATGGAGAGTTAAATTAGCTATGCAAAATGTGGACATCACTCAAAGATGACACCGTATCAGGAATTTTAGAATTTTGTCTGATGTAATAAGTAAGCATTTTACCATCTGCTGTAAAACTACACTGTTTTGAATGAGTGTGGCAAGACATTAACTTAATTTTCTGAGACACAGGAGAAGTAAAGTTCTACTCTGTTATTGCAAAGTTTCCCTAAAACTGGCTTAAATAACTACTGGAAAATTTCCCCATCATGTGGGCTTCTCCCAGGAGCTTCAGCCCCCAGCTTTTACAAGAGGTTTTGTCATGGCCTGGGGATCTGTCTAGATTCACACATGGCTGGAGAATCCTTAGTTGCCTAGCATTACTTGTTATATGATACATGTTAACGTAGTCTTCCCCTGGGAGCTGGGATGGCACAGGTCTGGTTCTAGAATAAGAGATGAGCAAAAGGCTACTCAACATTGTCTTCTCTTTTTGCTTACTGCACTGTTGAAGCAGCATCAAAAGTTTTTCAAACTCTATTTAGAATTTAGCTGACTGTGGCCTTCAGGAATTCCCTGAGGAATTCTTACTCTAATGGCATTTTATTACGGAGAATAGTACACCAGTTATCCCATCAGTGGGCACAAGCATGCTTTGCTACTGGTTGTAGCTGTAGTGATGTCCCTGGCTTAGAAATCGGTGACTTACTGAAGACAAAAGTTGTGTAACATAGATGACTATTTTGTTGCAATTCAATTCAAACTGTTAATGATACATGGAGTCCAATTCAACATAATGTTTAAGACTAATTTCACATGTGCTTAAGCCTTGCCATAAAATCAGGCACATGCTTAAATGCTTTCCTTAATTAAAGTTTTATATTAGGACTTACAAAATACTTTTACTACTTTTCTTTGGTTTTATGAGCTTTTTTTTCAGTTTGGCACAGAGTAAAGTTAAAATATTGCAAATGAAGTAAAACTGATGGAGATGGGGACACCAGGCTGGCAAGCACACATTCATTAAAAACAGATTAGCTAAAAAACATGCTCTGATAATCCTGTAATCAAGACTTGATACACAAACCCATGGAAATGCTAAACATGTGCTGTAAATAAATAGATGATTAATTTCCTTTATTCCAATATGTGCGCCTTAGTGAGAAATTATATTTCTCCTAAAAGATCATTTTCTTATTATCTTAAGATTGCACCTCTTTTGCAGCTGCATGATGTGTAGGAAATAAAGAGATAATTAATAGCATGAAGGTAGAGTTGGTCCCCTGAGAGAGAGAACTTCACACCACAGTCTCAGGTCTGTTAGTAAATACTGCAGCAATTGGCAGGTATTGAAGCTGAGGGACAGAGCATTCCTTTAGCCCCCTTTATTCCTAAAATCTTGCTGAAAGAATAATGGCAATGCATGGGATAAGTGGAAATCTATATATGGCAAAGATTGATACCTCATACCACAATGGGAACTTTTAGCTTCCTTCCTAATAAATTTGATTAAGTTTCTCAAGAAGCATCTGAGGTGGAGTGAAAAGGGGGAGGAGTGTTTTGTATGAGAGATTTGAAAAGATTCATTACTAGGGATTATGCTTAATGAAACGCATCCTGAGTGTGAGGCCGTGTGGTTGGTGTGCTTAATACATACAAATTAAATCTTCTTCTGGAAATATACTAATAAAAAACAATGAATTAAACATCAGGACCAAGAGATGTTGGCTTATTAATACAATGTAACCCTATTTAGAGAATTCCAATTTACTGAACACAGATGTTGTCAGTAAAATAATTAGAGGAAAAAATTTAGCATCCAGCAGAATATCAAATGTATTAAATATCAAAGTTTAAAGAAGATTTAAAACCCTATTAAAAGTTAGGTAAAAGGATTAGTGGAGGGAAATGTTAGACAGTTTTATGGTATTTCATGTAGCTAAACTCTGGAAAATGAAACTTACTGTTCAAAATCAGTGTTCTGAAAATACATATCAAGAAACACAAAACATTGCTCTTTACCTGTAATATATTTATATGTTTGATTTTTAATTTTTTTAAAAGAAGGTCTCATGAATAATATTCTCAGTGGGAACTCCGGAAAGTCGTACTTCCACAGGCAAAATTATTGGAGACCAGTAGCAAATTTGAACAGTAGAATGCTTCATAAGAGGGAGATTGTTGGGTACGCCCCATCAAGCTCATGCTTGCTGCCTGCCTTCACATTACAATTATACAGACCATGCTCTCTAGCAAAACTTATCATAATAAGTTTAACAGCCACTGATATTGAAGATGTTATTGATAAAATAGTAAGTCAGGAAATATTTTTTTTATATATTTGGGAAGTAAACCTAGCGCCCTGAGCCTTATCTGAATTTCTTGTGTACTGTAGGTCATAGGACAGAATTAGTTGCATGCTGATGCAAGGGTCTAATAAGTTTCTTTTGATGTCTTGAATGTTACTTGTTTCACCCTTGTGTTTTCTGCAGAGGAGGAATTTCTAGGTGAGGATAGCTGGTATTATCATGTCATATCTTAGAAAGGATGAGAATACATCCCACCTCTGTTTACTTCTCCTTCTTTTTAGAGGATCTTTGGTTTCTTCTTCATCATTCTCTCTGACTATATGTATTGTGCCTAATCTTCTTTTGTCTGTGAGCATGTTCCCTGCTGTATTGTGGCTAGTACAGATTGTTGCTAGCATAGAAGACACAAGTGGCATTGGACTGGCTACTGGGCTCTGTTGTAGCTATACATGCTAGTTGCTAGATTATTCTGAAGTACTTACACCGTGTTTTTATTGCTCTAAGTACACGCACTAATTGGATTACAGCTAGTGGTGGTTACTCCTACACATGCTGTCGTTGCAGCTTCTGTTTTCCACACAGACACTAAGAGTTTAAATACTGATTGACTTCTGGCTTTTGACCACTTAGCGAAGTGATGCTAATTAATCTTTTCAACTGACATGTCTCACTGATCAGACATCCTGTCTCATGGATCAGACTCTTTTAATCAGTCTGTCTTTGCCTGTATTTAGGGCGATTCTAAATAACAATATCTATATGTTCTTAAAAATCTGGGCAGTTGGAGGATGGACCTTTCATTATAGTTCTTTTTTGAACGATATACTGTGTTACTTTTTCTCTTAGATCTTTGGCAGACTTGGAAGCCAAAGTTGTGGGTTTAACCAGGCCTTGCTTGTCCCTGAAGGCAGAAACCAGGGAATTGTAATAACAGTCACTGGAGAATGTAGTCACTATCTCTGGATGTAAGGATTGCTGGTACAGTGATATTACAGAAATGAAAATTAGTACAATGAAAACATGCAGGAGGCATTGCAAGGAAGAACAGAAATGCAATTCTTGACAGAAAGGCATGGAAAAAACCCCAGAGATTAAACAGGGATTGGGAAGAGGACTCTGAGGACTGAGAAGTGTCAGACTATTAAGTCTAGCAAGAGAAGAGTAACAGGAAGTTGGAATGGGGAGAAGAGAGGTCTGAAGAATAGAATTATGTGCTACAGAAGGACAAAGAACTCGGTGTATATTAGAAAATACTGCTACAAGGCATCTTCTGAGCAGTGTTCCATCTACTTTCATAAAACTTTAAATTTTCTTTTTTTGGTCCTAAAGAGCACTGTAACTTTTGGAGTTAATCTAATGCATAAATATGGAAGGTCACGATTTAAAATCCATAACTTTTCTAGCTTTTCAACCCTCAGAAGCTTTAATCAGCATTTACCAGTAAGTAAAGCTAATTTCGTCCCCTTAATAGAATGGAAGACATAATAAAGTTCCTTGGGGAGATAGTTACTAAAATTTGAGGCTGTAGCAGCAAAATTCAAATAGAAAGAATTAATTTAGACTCAGTCAGTACAGCGCCATAGTATGAACTGTGCATCTTGGCAAGGCTGTGTGGATGGGAATGGGTAGCAATGACTGCAAGAAATTGGCCCTAAAACAGCACCGTCAGCTCTGAGAAGTCCCCAGACAGAGGTTTAGGAAAATGAAAATGTGTTGCTGGCAGGAATACTCATCAAATTGGAATTAAGGTGCGTTGTTATAAGAATAGAAAATGAGCTCGTGAAAGAAGCACCGCTGGAGTTTCATCCCAGTGCTGTGCTGTTTACAGAAACAGGAAAGCCTCAAATGAAGTTCCAGAAGTTGTCCAGGTGCCAACTCTATTATTTTCTAACTATGTTTGACATAGCAGCATTTTGATTCAACCTCCCATATCAGTTTCCAAATACTTGCCTTTAAACCTTTGTTTCCATCCCTATTTCCCAGAGCCATGTCCTCATTCTTTGCTTTGGAAACGTCAGTATTTTCAGCAGATAATGTTGAAGTCAGGAAAAGTATTTAGAGTCTTCTTTTTAGAAGAGTCAAAATACTGCAGCCTCACACTAGAGAGCAAGGGTTTAAATTGCAAACTTACGTCAATATCATTTTCTTGTGCATGCCATTAGCAAATTTGTACCGGAAGATAAACATCACTCATCACCACTTGGTATGTTATTAAGATTGTTTATGTATTTAAAGGTGGAAAAATGTATTTGTTTCCTCATTATTGTCATAATTAATAGCATTTACACTATAAACAAGAATTTTAACACTAGAAGAAAACGG
>VYZW01018513.1:15964-29744 GCA_013401315.1 Balaeniceps rex | reverse complement strand
GCTTGCATCCAGTTGTTGCAAAGGACACAACGAACAGCATAAGAATGATGCAGAGAATCCAGGGAAGTTGTTTTGAACATTTATCTCTCCAAACTGTGGGATTTTAACTGTCTTCAAAGAATGGGCACAGAGCTGGTCAGAAGACAGTGGTCTCACTTTCCAGCATCATTTGTAGATGCTAAATCTCTTCCTGTTTCTTTTCACTGAAAAACAAAATCACGGTTGCAGCTGGGAAAAAAATCCTGCTTGGTGCAACAAGTAGATTCTTTTTCTTGCAGAAGAAATCACTCCATCTCAGAAAGTCAAGTGAGACCTTGAATTTCAGATCTTGGACTTCCTCTAGTAGACCTCCAGTTACCTGACCTGAGACAGCCCTAACATGACAGGATGCCCAAACATCTCACTCTGTCAAAGTTACAACTTCACTTGGAATGAATATCTTTGATTACTTTGGCAAAAATGTACCTTCAGTCACAGTCTACGGTGGCAAGTCCCAGCATGAGATCTGGGCAATTTGGCAAGCCATAACTGACCTGGGGAATGAAAGCTTTGGCTGCTGCACAGTCCTTCCAGCACCATTTACTCCAGTACCCAGCACAACCTGCTTCCTGAGTTCACAAATTATCCGGCAACCTAGTGATGAAACACTCTGTAGCTCCCATGCANTCAGAGAGCTCTGAATGACAAGAATAATGTAGGAGAACAGGGCAAGATGACTCGTGATTTGCTAACAAGAGGAGAAGAAATTTCCAAACAGTAAGAGCCTCGAACTACAAACCAGATATTAAACCAGTGTAAATGTACAAGAACAGATCTGACACTGCAGTTGCATCAGGTTCTTCTATCACAGAGGGTATTTTATGTCCTTCCTACACAGACAAGCCTCATCAGAAGAAATACCTGAGCCAAAAAGTCCTGCTGATAAATCCCATGCACTCACTCTCCCCTTTTGCTTTTGAGGTAACTGATGGGCTGAGCAAGGGAAAATGCAATTCACTCTGCTGCCCGTAGGAATGGCTTAAAAGGCAGCTAAAATACAAGATAATGGAACTTATTTGTTGGGGAGTGCCATGAATAAAACATGTTTTGCTGTCTGCATACATTTCTCCTAACTGCCCTTCAGAGAAAGATCCCTGTTACACATCACTATTTGGAAAGCAGAAAAAAGGACCTGGATGACCTTGCTCTGCTGGGGGCAGTAGCAGACAATCCTTCCCCAAAATAAGACAAGACTATTTCTGACCCATGGGCCAAAGTACAAAGGCAGAGACTTTCACACACATTTAAGCTGACAATTCCTATCTGAATGCATAAGCCATTAAAATTAATGGGAATTAATAACAATCATATATATAAATTAGTTACTGAATACTTCTATGGAGCTGGATCTTGTTTTGAAGATATTATTTTTATGTTCCCCACCCCTGAAAGCCTGTTCATTTAATTCCTGATCACATCATTTCACTGGCACAGAAAAAAAATTGAAAACATTGGAAATGTGGAAAAGCTGAAACATTTTGTTTCATTATTGCGAGAGCAAAAAATTTCAAATTTCTCTTTCCCGGTGAGTTTTCTTCCCAAAGTTTTCCTAAATGTAATAATAATAATAAACAGAAAGAATGAGAAACATGCCTTTGAAAATGAAATATTTGATTGTAAAGATGCTTTGTTTGAGGGTTATGCTATTGGGGGAAAAAGTATTGCAGGTTGGCCTTGAAACAGTGAAAAAAATGGTTTTCTCAGTGCACTAAAATATCGATTACTGACATAGCTCTACTGCTAACAGATAGAATAAAGCACAGGGATGAACCAGGGAGTTACAAGTCTAGACAAAGCATAGCCATGTCCTCCTGATGACTAAAAGGACAAGCACAGCAAATGAGGTCTCATCTTCAAATTGGGGAGTTTCCTCAGAGGCTTTGGTAAAACCTTGAGAACCGGCCCTTGACAAAAGACTGAGAAAAGCACCTATGGGATGACATTTTTCACTGGGCCATGTGCTAAACATTGCAGCCTTTCACTTTCAATATAATTTATTCCTTCAGTTATAAGTCTCATTGCTTGTATAGAAGGGTTAGATTTTTCCACCTGTCCTGTTTTTTTCATGAGGTGCTGTAAGACTTAGACGTCTCTTCAAACGTCTATTGTAGCTACTCATAGCACAGAAGAAAAAGCAAGGAACACACACAGAAAGAGCATAAATTTCACTAGCTTCATATCTTGCACTTCTTACCCTAGCTGGCACCCAGCTACTTAGAGACTGGTGGCAAACAGCCAGTTTAAAGCAACACCCAGGCTCCTCTGTCATAGTCCAGAAAACGATGGATGGTTCACAGTACAACTGTGGAGGAAGCTGTAACATCCTAAGACCTCGTTCGTCCTCACCAGACTGAATTGGCACTTGTTCTGGATATTTGTTGAGTTACTGAAGGGAGGGCTAAAGCCTCCTAAAATTTCTACAGGGAGTCAGTGCTCCATGAGTGCCTCTTTACTTGTTTTACTACCTGCCTACACAAGCCTTGGCTACCCCTTTCTCAGGGAATAGACCCAACAAATTCAAAAGGTGCTTGCAAATGTGGGGAGCTCCCACATACCAGGCATTTTAAACAGAATCTCACTACCTCTTCCAGTGTCTCAGCCTGTAAATGACTGCTGCACTCAGAGAAAGGATCTTCTCCTGCTTTTTTCCTTGCCAAGTATAACGCATCAGCTTCTTGTTCCTTCTTCCCTTTTGTTTTCTGGAAAGCTGCATCTTGTTCAAAGCTTTTTTTTTGGGGGGGGCGGAGAGGTTAGGGGGTGGTTTTGGTTTTGTTTATTTCTCTGTTTCTTTTCTCAAGGAAAATAATAATAATAAAAAAGCCTCAGTTTCTCCGTGAGAATAAATGCATTTTTATCCATTGTTACTCTAGTTTGAGGTTTGACCCTCTCTTGTGCAAGCTCCATAAAATATACACTAGGAAGGTAGAAAGTTTGTTTCTTTATTTATTCATTCTTTTATTGTGGTTTTTTGCACTGCCACGGACAAAAGGCATCAGCAAATCTACAGCCTGAAAGATGGAGGGACAGAAAAAATATATACCATCAGATTCTCAAAAGATGGAAAAAACCCCCAGCCTGGTAGACCCTCCCTACCTCCACTACTTTCTCTGTGGGTGGCCTCCATACTCTGCCCGTGCTAGCAAACCACCTTTAAAACCAGCCGCAGTGTAAGCACTTATGAGAAAGTATTCAATATTTAATATAACCCAGGAGCATCTGTTGATGTCGGGGACAACGAACCAGTTAATTTAATAGCTCAGAGTGTCTTCAAATGAAGAACAGTACCTTACAATGTTTCTAATGTATTTAGAGACTAGAAGGCTGAGCCAGCTCAACCCTCTTCTATCTATTTGTACGTTTATGATCATTATTAAATTCAAACACACAGCCTGATTTTGCTCTCCTGAAGCAACAGTAGATTTCTTTATTTGTTATTTGTACTGTGGAAGTTTTACAAAGGCAAGGCTGTGTTTGGAACTTCTTAGGTATGAGATAAATATAAATATAAAATAAAGCATTAAAGCATTTTCTATGGCAATTTTCATCAAAGGCTATCAGAGTTCCAAAGATGTCATAAGGTAATGAAAAAATATTTGGAATCATACGAAACATGTTGTTTGTAATGTGTGGAAATTATGGGGGTCGCGTTAGACAGAGTGTTTGAAAAAACACTGAAAAAATAAATGAAGGGAGTTTTTCAGAAAAAACAAAATGTTTCATTATGAAAGGATGTTTCCGCTTTGAAGTGAACACAAACTTGGTTTTGAAAAAAAAAAAATAGCCTAGCCAATACGATGGCATGATTTGTTTTTCTGCAAACACTTTTGTTAGTTTTCATTGTGTTTGTTTCATCATGAAATATGTGAGTTGAATATGAACACAATTGGAGCCATAATAATTTATTTTGGTTTGTGTGCATGGGGGGAGTGTGGAGGGTTGGTGGTTTGGGGTGGTTTTTTTCCCATTTTGTCCACCAAACCAGAAATCCCATTAGCTGCACGGTTCTTATCTTGGAGTCATGCAGTGGCTTGGGAGATATCACTTCACCTTCTCTGCTTCTGCTTCTTTCTTAATCTCCTTAGATGGTAAACTCTTGGGATCAGAGCTGATTTGTTAAGAATTTGTACCATCCCCAGAAAAAATGTGTCCCTAATCTCAAGTAGAACCTTTAACTAAAATAGTAAGAGTAACAATAACAACCACAGTGCCTGGGAATCAAACTTGATTAGGAGACATCACTCAGTGTCACCTGCCAGTTGACCTTCATCTCAAACGGACACAGATTTTTTTTATTTTTTTTTTTTTTCCTCACTGTCTCTTATTGCTGTGAGGCACAACTGATAAGTGAAAGCTGCTGCTGGAAAGCTACCCATTAAAACTGTAATTTCAATGTGTTGACATTTCAATGGGAAGCTTGCTCCCTGTGTGGCTCAACAATTTAGATTTGCAAAGTATCATAGAGGGCTTTATAAGCTTTTCTGTGTCAACTATTGGTGGATTGCAGCAGGAGAAAATATAGGGTAAACTGAATAACTAAGCGGTTGCTTTAAGGCCCTGTATTTTATCAGTTTTCAAGTGAATAACATTAAATTATAATATATGCCTTTGATCAGAAAATTTTTGCCCTTTTTTCTAGGATTGGAAATCTTTATGATGTTTCCTTCACGTGTCCTATGGATTTTGTGAGAATGATGATGTAGACCTACTGACACAGAGAGCTTCTCACATAACTGGTAAATGCACCCTAAATAATGGGATATTTTGATCAATTTTCCTGATTAGAAACTATCTCACCTCAGTTCTTGTCCTGAAGACGGGCAAGTAATAAGGACAAAGATAGAACCGAGCTTGGACTCCAGCCTTGGGGTAACTTCTGCTTGACTCTACAGAGGGGGAAAGATACAGTCTACTTTGGGAGGGTATAACACAGGGGTTACATTTCCAGTGAATGATAGGGCCAAGAGCACAGACTCCATCCTTGCCAGTGTGGTAGATACTAAGCCAAGCTGTACTCCAGTCTGTTCAATTATAAATCAAGAGTCTTTCATTCAAATTAAAATTCATAATGTTACAATATGGCAAATGCCCCAACATTACTGAATAGGGGAGAGGAGCCTTTTGACATTTGCCCATTTCTTGTTACATGGTCTCTACTGACCTTTTTCTGATCAGCAAGTTACAGAGCATCTTGCTGTTTTCTGCACAGTGCTGAGAAACAGATTGTTTCACAGAGACTATCTCTAACCTTGATGGTAGCAGCTCCAGGGCAGAGAAACAAAACTCTTTTGAATTAAAGTCGCAAGCAACCGTATTAACAAGCATATGATTACAGTACAAATTGCCCTGAATAATTCAGAAAGAGTCCTATCCAAAGTTTGATGGTAATCACAGCCTGGGAGGATATTATTAAAAATGAAACCTGCTGTCTGGGGCAAGGATTGCTTTTCTTCTATTTTTTTCTCTCTTCTCTCTCTTCCCTTCCCCTTCCCCTTCCTCTTCCCCTTCCCCTACCCCTTCCCTTCCCTTCCCCCCCCTCCCCTCCCCTCCCCTCCCCTCTCCCCTCTCCTTTCTTTTCTCTGATTCAGCCAGGAGGGAATTAGAAATCAGAGAAGTCTCCCCTCAGTTCACTACGTGATTCTTGTTGCTGTTGTTTGCTAAACCCAAAATAACTGAAACAAATTCTGGCAGTCACCGAAGAAATTGTTTCTCTTATAAAAGGAATGTTGATTTGTGCCTGCGGATATAGACAAAGGGCTGCTAAAGCAAACCTCATCCAAATATCAGATCTGATGCTGAAAATGCAGCAAGTCTCTCAGGTATTTGCTATGTGTCCTCCTTTTCTTTTTTTTTTTTCTTTTTCTTTTTTTGAAATTGATTTAGAGCTACAGAAAAGCACTGTATTGTCATCCCCAGAGAGAGAAGTCTTTATTTACCCACAGTACAAACATAGCACAGCAGCAGCAGCTGTGCCTTGATGCCATGGGACCTCTGCTGGCACCAGTGGTTGAGATGTAGCAGAGCAGCATAGTCACCACTGACTCTCACACAAATGAAATTGTAATTAGTGCTAACCAGTTGCAGAATGGGCACTGGTGTGTTAGGAGTTGGGCTGAGGCCACCAGCAGCAGGAGGCCTGAGATATCAGTGGACTGGGCTGGCTGGAGGTGCAGGAAAATCCCCAGTGTGCCCAGGGTGGGACAGTGAAATGGTGCTTTGGAAACCACGGGTCTGTTTTCAGCTCTGCTGCTGATCAGCCGTGTGTGAGCTGGGGTGAGTCACAGTGCCACTGTTGCCTCGTCCGCCATCTGTGCCTGTCTATTTGCATTGAACACTCTTCGGGGACAGAGCTGTCTTTTTTCTTTTTTTCTTTTCTCCTTTGTGCTGCAGTTATCAGTAGAGAGCCCAGAGGCTCAAAGTGGATTTTGGGGGAGCATCTGTGTTGTAAGAGTACGCATATTCCTTGTAAAAGGCAAGCAAGCCACAGAAATGCTATCTGACAACCTGCACAGACCTGTCACTGAATCTTTTTGGACCTCCTGGGCAGCATCAATATTATCTTAGGAGAACCTTTTCTCAAGGATCACATACTGACACGCAGAGGCATCTGCCAGGTCTCCAGATACCTCTCTCATGGGGAGATAGTGTTCAACACAGCTCAGACACTCTCTGCAGAGCTCAGATGGTGCCCAAATTGATCCTGGTGAAACTTTGCTGTTACTGCAGGAGCTCCTCTGAAGACTTTTTGTCCCCTCTACCCAGCAACTCACTACAAGTATGAGAACAAGCTGTTTTTTCAGAATAAAGCCTGACAGCTCCAGCGACAGATTTTTGACTTCTTGACATAAATGTGGAAGAGGAAGGAATAAAGGGAGGGAAACAGAAAGCAGCTGAATGGTTATGTTTGCAAAGAAAGTGCCAAGCACCGCAGCATGAGAGAAAGTTTTGACAACCTGAACTGTTGGTAGGAAGGGTGATAGCTGCTATAAGCAAGCAAACCTAAGCAGGCTTCATCCAATGATTAGAACAGGATTTCCTTTCTGCTCTGCATCTACATGTACAGCTGTATGTTTGCATTGCCAACAAGGCAGTGCACTAAATACCGGAGCTGTTAGAAAATAAATAATTTGATAATTCAAATTATTTTTCTCCCATTTGAGTTTCTCATTTCCATATTGCATTTGTCTCAGCTTGGAGCGTGAAACAAGACACAGTTTGGCTGACTTTGGTTTTGCTTTGTGGCCAGTTTCGCTTTCTGGTCCTCAAACCTAGACGCTGCAGTATTGAGCTGCCAAGGCTGAGAAGACTATCTGAATAACCCTTATTCCTTGATCTGCCTTGAGTAGAAACACTCCGATTGATCTAATTCGCTAAATTTTCCAATTAAAATTTAATTTTACAGAAACCACTTTTCTAGCCATTAGTCTCTACTGGAGTTAATGTCAAAGGCTCAGTTTAGGCTAGCTTAGCTTCCTGCATCAAGAGCACCTTGTCAGAGCCACTTTGGGATTCATAAAATTTGTCAGTAGTGCAGATTGCCTCCCACTCAGCTAAAACTTACCAACTTTTAAGCACAAACCATAGCTCATTTTCCCAGTCAAAGTGTAAAATCCAGCAGGGAACGAACACAAAACTGCACAACCAATATTACATGAAGTATCTTGAATAGTTGTTTAATTTAGCGCTGAGGAACACTTCTTATTCTAAATTACATTTTTAAAAAAAGATTAAAAAAACTATGAAAGACTCACATCAGATTACACCTTGATTAAAAGGCAATAAATTTGTTTCACTGATCGTTACCATTTCCATAATGTAAAATATTATTTTAGACATAAGGACCTAGTAGCTGCCCCAGTGGATCCAATGACAGATTGAGCCCAGCACCTGCCTGAATTGCTGCCCAGTGGGAGGGACAGGAACACTTCAGTTAGCAGTTACAACTGAAGAATGCCCTGGGGAGACATTTGTAGCTAATATTTCAGGCCAGTTTTGGTGCTGATAAACTGATGAAATTTCTGCTCGTGTGATTCGTCCATCCACTATGATAAAGCATGCCTATTTTTCATTTTCTGTTTACAAGTCTATTGTTTGTTTGTGATGTATTTTATTTATCAGGGTCTTTTTTTTAAAAAAAGGTGATCAGAAGTTAAAATACAATCCCAGATCAAGTCCTAGGGGAAAAAGAAAACAAACCACAACATAATGTTTTTAGGTAATTTGTCCTATTTGGTGCCCAATAACTCCACGCAACATACCACCTCTCCTGTCCTGAGTGACCACCATAACAAATGGAGCACAAAGTCATGGACTAAATGAACTCAATGGATATTTTGTGGGCATTTACGGACATTTTATGAACATTTCACAGGGGTACTCCATAGATAAGGGAATGATATCTGTGTATTATATCAAAGGATGGGAAGAAGGGTGGTGGGTAACGAGAATGTATTGGATAGTGTGAGACCTAAGCATGACGTAAAAGGTATGAATTAAGGGATGGAGAATGTACTGGTTTTGGCTGTGATGGAGTTAATTTTCTTCATAGTAGCTGGTATGGGGCTATGTTTTGGATTTGTGCTGGAAACGGTGTTGATAATACAGAGAAGTTTTCGTTATTGCTGATCAGTGCTTACACAGAGTCAAGACCTCTTCTTCTTCTCACCCCACCCCANGCTATAAGCAAGCAAACCTAAGCAGGCTTCATCCAATGATTAGAACAGGATTTCCTTTCTGCTCTGCATCTACATGTACAGCTGTATGTTTGCATTGCCAACAAGGCAGTGCACTAAATACCGGAGCTGTTAGAAAATAAATAATTTGATAATTCAAATTATTTTTCTCCCATTTGAGTTTCTCATTTCCATATTGCATTTGTCTCAGCTTGGAGCGTGAAACAAGACACAGTTTGGCTGACTTTGGTTTTGCTTTGTGGCCAGTTTCGCTTTCTGGTCCTCAAACCTAGACGCTGCAGTATTGAGCTGCCAAGGCTGAGAAGACTATCTGAATAACCCTTATTCCTTGATCTGCCTTGAGTAGAAACACTCCGATTGATCTAATTCGCTAAATTTTCCAATTAAAATTTAATTTTACAGAAACCACTTTTCTAGCCATTAGTCTCTACTGGAGTTAATGTCAAAGGCTCAGTTTAGGCTAGCTTAGCTTCCTGCATCAAGAGCACCTTGTCAGAGCCACTTTGGGATTCATAAAATTTGTCAGTAGTGCAGATTGCCTCCCACTCAGCTAAAACTTACCAACTTTTAAGCACAAACCATAGCTCATTTTCCCAGTCAAAGTGTAAAATCCAGCAGGGAACGAACACAAAACTGCACAACCAATATTACATGAAGTATCTTGAATAGTTGTTTAATTTAGCGCTGAGGAACACTTCTTATTCTAAATTACATTTTTAAAAAAAGATTAAAAAAACTATGAAAGACTCACATCAGATTACACCTTGATTAAAAGGCAATAAATTTGTTTCACTGATCGTTACCATTTCCATAATGTAAAATATTATTTTAGACATAAGGACCTAGTAGCTGCCCCAGTGGATCCAATGACAGATTGAGCCCAGCACCTGCCTGAATTGCTGCCCAGTGGGAGGGACAGGAACACTTCAGTTAGCAGTTACAACTGAAGAATGCCCTGGGGAGACATTTGTAGCTAATATTTCAGGCCAGTTTTGGTGCTGATAAACTGATGAAATTTCTGCTCGTGTGATTCGTCCATCCACTATGATAAAGCATGCCTATTTTTCATTTTCTGTTTACAAGTCTATTGTTTGTTTGTGATGTATTTTATTTATCAGGGTCTTTTTTTTAAAAAAAGGTGATCAGAAGTTAAAATACAATCCCAGATCAAGTCCTAGGGGAAAAAGAAAACAAACCACAACATAATGTTTTTAGGTAATTTGTCCTATTTGGTGCCCAATAACTCCACGCAACATACCACCTCTCCTGTCCTGAGTGACCACCATAACAAATGGAGCACAAAGTCATGGACTAAATGAACTCAATGGATATTTTGTGGGCATTTACGGACATTTTATGAACATTTCACAGGGGTACTCCATAGATAAGGGAATGATATCTGTGTATTATATCAAAGGATGGGAAGAAGGGTGGTGGGTAACGAGAATGTATTGGATAGTGTGAGACCTAAGCATGACGTAAAAGGTATGAATTAAGGGATGGAGAATGTACTGGTTTTGGCTGTGATGGAGTTAATTTTCTTCATAGTAGCTGGTATGGGGCTATGTTTTGGATTTGTGCTGGAAACGGTGTTGATAATACAGAGAAGTTTTCGTTATTGCTGATCAGTGCTTACACAGAGTCAAGACCTCTTCTTCTTCTCACCCCACCCCACCAGTGAGTAGGCTGGGGGTGCAAAAGAATTTGGGAAGGGTCACAGCTGGGACAGCTGACCCCAACTGACCAAAGGGATATTGCATACCATATGACATCATGCTCAGCATATAAGGCTGGGGGAAGGAGAAAGAAGGGGGAACATTCGGAGTGATGGCGTTTGTCTTCCCAAGGAACCATTACGCATGAAGGAGTCCTGCTTTCGTGGAGATGGCTGAACACCTGCCTGCCCATGGGAAGTTGTGAATGAATTCCTTGTTTTGCTTTGCTCGTGTGCGTGGGTTTTGCTTTACCTACTAAGCTGTCTTTATCTCAGTCCATGAATTTTCTCACTTTCACTCTTCCGATTCTCTCCCCTATCCCACTAGAGGGGAGTGAGTGAGCAGCTGGGGAGTGAGCGAGCAGCTGTGTGGTGCTGAGTTGCTGTCTGGGGTTAAACCACACCACACAGATCCCACCAAATGGCATTAGAGAGGTGAATGAGGGTGTTCCTGTGTTAAGCAAATAGTCTGAGGTCACTTGCTTTTCCTGGATGATAGTTAGCTTTGTGCAGAAATTCACAGGAGTATCTATCACGTACCATAAAGCCTGTTTTGAAGGGCTGAAGAAGAGTACAAGTGAGACGTCTGTTGTTTTCCTGATCTCTTCTACTAATGATCTTCAGATAATAAATACTATTATTTATATAATTAGTTTTATCTAGGAGCGGTCAGAGGTACACTGACTGCTATAGCCTCAATTGAAAGGACCCCATTTGAAGGTTCCCCGCAACTATAATCAGCATTGACATCCCTCCTCAACCACCTTTACCTGCCCCTTCTCACCTGTTCTGGGATTCAAGACATAGTTACTCAGAGATGGGGATACGAGAAATTTAAACAGACTGAAACTTGTTTTCCTTTGTGGCTTATTGTGAGCAGGTCTGTCCAAGCTTTAATGAGAACCCAGCTAAGTCAGAGACAACCAAACCTGATTGTGGAGAAAAAGCTCATGGAAAAGGCCAGAATTCCTCCTTGGCAAATAAGTCTTAGGGGTCCTCGTATCCACAGGGTGCGATGCAGTGCCAAATACATGAGATTGATGGCCTACTTTAAGCTTTAACAGCTCATACGTGAAATCTGAAGTTGGCTGGTACAATGGATGACAAGAACAACCTGACTGACTTATACTCTTCATCCCTCCCAGAGGAGAGAAGAGAAGAGAAGAGAAGAGAAGAGAAGAGAAGAGAAGAGAAGAGAAGAGAAGAGAAGAGAAGAGAAGAGAAGAGAAGAGAAGAGAAGAGAAGAGAAGAGAAGAGAAGAGAAGAGAAGAGAAGAGAAGAGAAGAGAAGAGAAGAGAAGAGAAGAGAAGAGAAGAGAAGAGAAGAGAAGAGAAGAGAAGAGAAGAGAAGAGAAGAGAAGAGAAGAGAAGAGAAGAGAAGAGAAGAGAAGAGAAGAGAAGAGAAGAGAAGAGAAGAGAAGAGAAGAGAAGAGAAGAGAAGAGAAGAGAAGAGAAGAGAAGAGAAGAGAAGAGAAGAGAAGAGAAGAGAAGAGAAGAGAAGAGAAGAGAAGAGAAGAGAAGAGAAGAGAAGAGAAGAGAAGAGAAGAGAAGAGAAGAGAAGAGAAGAGAAGAGAAGAGAAGAGAAGAGAAGAGAAGAGAAGAGAAGAGAAGAGAAGAGAAGAGAAGAGAAGAGAAGAGAAGAGAAGAGAAGAGAAGAGAAGAGAAGAGAAGAGAAGAGAAGAGAAGAGAAGAGAAGAGAAGAGAAGAGAAGAGAAGAGAAGAGAAGAGAAGAGAAGAGAAGAGAAGAGAAGAGAAGAGAAGAGAAGAGAAGAGAAGAGAAGAGAAGAGAAGTTTTTGCACAAAGCACTATCAACCTGGAAAGAGAGAAGACCATAGCCAGCTGCCCCCAATTTTAACTAAAGAAAAGTGTTGACCAGGAAATATCCTCTGCCTTTAAGCCACAGCAAAGAGAGGGAGATTGAATTGTGCACCCAGACTTGTTATAAATAGTGGTTCATACTTATTTGCAAAGTCCTTGCTGAAGAAGAGAAGGGCAGGGCTTACTTTGAACAAAGGAGACGTGCTCACCCAGACTTCCCATTTCTTTTAATAATCAGTTTATGTAAATTTAAATACATTACATATGCATGTTTAATTTTGCTGCTCATAATGATGACAATTGCAATTAAGCTCCTTGCTCTCTTTGCAGCAGCAATAAGACAGGACAAAAATAAATAATAATAATTTATGTTCCCTGTGACCTTTTTAAAAACTTGTGGGTGAACTGGAAAATTGATCTTTTAAAAATCTGATTTTGGTAACATTTTAAGAAACACATACATTTATTAAAAAATTTACGTGTTGCCTTGGGGAAAAGAGAGGGGTTAAACATCCAAGAAACCTATTCACAAAGAGAAAGATTAACTGTGAAAACAAAATATCTTCTATTGTTTTAATGATAATGACTTCAAAAGGTTGAGTTTTCTATAGTCAATGAAAGCAAATTTCTGCATTTAAAGCAGTGATACAGGAAGAGAAGGTCTTTTCTCTTACTGTTAGCTAGTAATGTTCATCCTTCAAATGGAGTTGTATGCACAAAAGGGAGTAAAACCTACACAAATCTAATTGAGTAGGTATATTTCCTACCATAGTTTTATGGTTGGAAACACAGAGGGTTTGGATTCATGTATGTTAAAGTGCCTATGTAAACCTGTGTGTCAGGAAAGTGAGAGGATTGGGAAGGGAAGGGGAAGGAAGAGAAGAAGGGACAAACCAGTCTCAAATGGTAGAAGTGCTCCTGCAGGCCATGACCTGAGGAGGAGGGCATCCCTGTTCATCCAGTAAATGCCACACCCTTGAATTTCCTCATGCCTCACTGGTAGGCATTGAATCCCTGTTCGTCTTGCACTGAGATCTCCATCTCCTTTACTCCTACCTCTCCCTGTCACTGATGCAGATCATCAGCCGGCCACATATGTTTACTGAGTTGAAGTCTCTCAGACCTGCTGTTGATAAGCTTCCTCCACAGCCCAGACACACCATTTATTTCTCCATCCTGTGGCCATTCTGATTCACTTTTTCCAGGGAAGAGGATTAATGAATATCCACCTTTTTGGAACATAAATGAGGGGATTCTTCTCTTAGATACCCTGTTGTGAATTCAGAGTGAGGTTTTATAGATCTAATCTGGATTGAAATCCTGCTGAATAAAGAAGGACATTGCCCATTTTGTACAGCCTGTATTGTATCCAGTTTCAGGACAGCTGGATATGCCTGGGAGTAGCGTATCTTGGGTCAGATCCTTGGTCTGGTATAAATGGAAAAACAAACATTTATATCCAGGATTCTGTGCTATTGGTTCCAGATATTTTATACTGTGTGTTTTTGCCTAGGAGATA
>VYZW01018511.1:20269-36445 GCA_013401315.1 Balaeniceps rex | reverse complement strand
AAATATCTCAGCTGAATTTTAAAACACCTCTCTGCCTCCTACGTGCTTGAATTTCTGATGCGCTAAATAACTTCCAAAGCTGCCTCCTGACAGCTCTGTGTCCTGCAAAGGGCTGGTCCTCTCTCTGACATACCAAAGGCCCCCAGTTCTCACCGGTCTCAGGTTGTCACTCAGCCCTGGCAGGATTTGTCCCTAGGTCTCTGCCCACTCCTCTGCAGTCTCCCATTTTACAGGGAAATGAAACCTCATACAGCGCTGTGTTAATACTGGTTTGACGCCTTCACACTCTGTATACAGTTAATTAAAAGTTTGAAGCAGTTTTGACAGATATTTTCTTGAATGCATATAATTAAGTTTTAAATTCTTTCATTGCAGTACATGTTTTCACCGGGGTCTCACAAATCATCTGGTCATTTCTGGGGTCCTGATTAGGATCTTTCAAGGGAGTGGACTCAAATGCAGGGAGGAAAGAAAATGGTACACAGTTTTTGCCAGCATATTAAAAAGTACTTTCCTTCTCCCTTTTTTCATTTTTATTTCTAAAAGTACATTTAAAGCCTATGATTCTCACTGGAGAAAAACAAATATGAAAAACCGATCTTCAGATTTAGTGTGAACTAAAGTAAAAGTTTACTGTATTTGAACTAAAACCAGGCAATCCATTAGTATTAGTGGTACCAGCTGTTCTTTGTATTCGCCCAAACTCTGCAAGGGGACACTGGAAGTCCTGCACTCCAAGGTCAGTACAGAACAGATAACTTTTATTTTAAGTGAAAGAAACGAAGAATAAGAAGACATTTCAGACAAAGAAAGTGCTGTGCTTGTAACTCTTTCTATAATAGCGGCCATTTTTAATGAATTTGAAGAACTCACGGAGCAGGAGTGCCCCTTTGCTTTTGGGGATTACGCTGGCTCCATGGCTCAGTTGACTTCCTTCTACCCTGCAAGGACATTTCAGATATCCTGTATTTCTTCTCAGGTTTATAATAAAATTCAGCTAAAAAAGACCAAAATCTCAAATTCCTGGATCATTCTGGCTAAAGTTATGTTATCGGTCAGAGTTGGTGGAAATCTGAGTAAAGTAGGGAAAAAAGAAAGAAAATAAAATTTGCAATTTTCCAAATGTTACCATTCTTTTACGCACAATGGTCTCTTTGCCCTACCTGTGCTTTCAGCCTGTTTCTTCTATCCTGGGGGAAAAAAAAAGTATCCTGCTATAGGGTAATTACCCAACAAGAAGCAGCACCAACTTGAAGAGAAGCTAGCAATCCCGCCGTCCATTATGAGGGCAATGCGCAGAAAAAGCTGGTAGTTAAAAACCTGTGCCTGTTCCAGGGACAATTTCAGTGACTTCCAAATCCAGTATCAAATGTGAAACTCACCTTTTCAGAGTTTGTATTTGGTGTCCTACTTCATCAGGTATAAATAGTGGCTTCAGATTTTGAGTCCTGCAGAACTGGGGGTTGGATTTAGTGTACTAATTCAACCTTGGCTCTTCTAATTTGTTTTCTTCTGTACTGATATGTTGAAGAAACTGAACTGATACATTGCAAGAAAGATTAAAGACACTTCACTTCCCATTTACTTTAAATGTCTGCTAGTAAATAGTGCTGATAAGTAGAGATACAGCCTAAAGCAACGTTCAGATGACTAAAGGGTTGCATTATCTCCAGAAGCTCCCACCGTGGTGTCTTAATTTACATTTTGCAGCAAGAGTTGCCAATCCTACACAGTAATAAATGTGCAGGAGTAAAATTCACAGAAGGGAAGGAAATATTGGCATCCAACTTTACAATGTGGACAGCACAGTGATAAATAAAATCTTCTATTTTCTGCAAATGGAGTATTACACAGATTCCCCCACAGTCCCTCCTCATAAATAAGTAGTTGAAATAAACGCTCTTGGAGCTATTTCTTACCAAAAATGCATAAGTATTCAGGGCATGTCTACATGTGCTTGACATATTTCACATGTGTAATTTATGCAGCTCCCATATTCTTGGGACAGAACACATGTGTTTCACACATGGACTCTGCAGTCCATATTAGCTACGGTCCACCTAGGTATAAGAAATGGGCAGGCTGCAGATGCAGGGTTACTTGATGTGCCTTTAAGCATGGTATCAGTGAGAAATCCTACAGGAAACTTTATTGCTGCTACTCAGGACTGGGCAAAACTCTGCAAAGACTTCAAAAGGGAGTACCTGCATGTAGCTCTCCTCTGTGTCTGTGTGTGTATGTGTGTCTGAGCGTCTATTTCATGTACTCTATTAATGTCGCTTACCCAGGATTCCTTTTCTGGCAATATGCTTACTTTTCAGACCATAATTGATTAGAGGTCAGAGGTCATCTGAACAGAAAGAGGAGGGAGAGCCTGCTCTGTAGGTCTGCAACGTGTGTGTGTCTTCTCTCTTATAAAGCACTTGAAAAATCTTTCCAGCCCCTGTTCCAAGATAAGCTTTTTGTAATGACTTATGATGATAATCCACCTAAGGATGGAAATTACTGGGGAGAACAGGAGAGGATTCTAACTGATTTCAGACTCAAATATGTTCGACAGACTTATTTATAAGGTCTGCCATTTCTATGCACTTCTCCAACTTTCTTCTAAGCTTACCTAATAATAAAATAATCTGTGATTTAAATGTCATGGCATCCTCCTCCAAAGCAAGTATGTCCTTTAATAAGATGGGTAAGCAGATTAAATACTTCACCTGAAGGTAAATAGAGACAAACTTGTGAATAGATTCAAGGAATGAAAGTTCTCTAGTGAAAATATTAAGCACTAGACAACACTATCTAATAGCTTCAGTAAGATATAGTCTATACCAATAGGAATGTGTCTTCTGGCAAAATCTGCATTTTCGTTCCATAATCACCTATCAGTAACCTTGGTTAGTCCTGGGTTATTTTGTGTGATAGGTTTTTTGTCTTGTGAATTGTAACAGTTGTTCTGGCAAACTGACCTGTGTGATTTACTTAACACAACTGGCCTGTAATGTAATAGCAGTTTCATGAACTTCACGAACATCTATGGAGACCTTTGATTTCTTACTAATCATCATTTTGGAGGAAAAATGTGATCCCTGTGAGTGAAGCTGGAACAAGTTACAAGTATGAGGTTTTGCTTTAAGGAGTTATGAGCAACATTAAAAAGTCCCGAATATTATCAACTATTCAAGACTAAATATGGGGAGAAATTATCTACAGGTGGTTTATATCACAGTTGCCACTACACTGAGGTTAAGCATATTGATGAGCAATTGTAAAGAAAAGGGATTTGAGGTCAGTAACAAGAGTCCAGCTGCTACTTTCCTATATTTGTTTCTTTAATTAAAAATATAAATGGAAAAAAAATTGGACCAACTGAAAACTCGCTTATATAACCAGTAAAACATTTTCTGTATAACTTAATTCACTTAGACCACTTAGAAAATCCTACCTTGCAGGTATTGCAGCATTCCCCAAACCACAAAGACTGCTATCTTTGGCCCAGAAAGTTTAAGGCCAGAAGGGACCGTACTAATCATTTCCTCTGGTTTTGAGAGAAATACCAAATAAGGGCTCCTATTCCCTCATTTGACTTCATACCTGCTTTTTACCAATTGGGTATTTTTTTAGAAAGATACTCAGTTTGGATCTAATGAGGGATAAATTGGGAAGTGGTCTTAATTCTAGACTGCATTTCTAACCTTACAAACCAGACCTTGTAGTGTGTCTTTTTACAGTGCAGTTGCACAACAACAAAGAAAAACTGTCCATTATGAAAAAACCAATCTTTTGAAATAAGTTCTCTGAAACCTATTTCACTGTTTGGATGCATCCCCACCTTCCCTGTAAATTGTATACAAACCTTCCCAGTATATGGTATATAGTAAATAGACCTTCCCAGTCTCAGTATTCATCATCATAAAGAATAGACCTATCCCATTTACAAAGGAAGGTGAAAGATGGGGTACAGCTAGTGGTGATAATCAGTGAAAAAATGCTCTTCTAGATCTGTTAAGTTATGGAAAGGTCTATGAAAGTTATTAAGGATTCCTGTTCATCATTAATGTTGTTGCACAAGTTTGGACACATTAGGCATCACTTACCAGAAGCATTGCTGAAAAAGTTTATCATGACAAACTCTTGGACGAAAGGGAAAAGTTTTGATTAGATTTATGGAAAATTTGGTCTAATTCCCCTGGAAAAAACCCAAAGCGCTAGAATATTAACAATGTTATACTGAAAGATATTTATAGCTGTTATCAAATCGGACTTTGATCTATAAGCAATTACAGGTTTACTGAAAAATCATGGGAAACACTCTTCTTTCAAAGCCAACTGAAGAAACAGCTACGTGCTCTCTTGTATATCGATAGTTCAAACAAAACTTATGGTGTTGGTCTGCATGATAAAGACACATACCTAATCGCCTGAAAAAAATTCTCAAAGACTGATGAGGAGACTGGTGAATTCTTTTTAAATGCAATTATCTGAGCATGTGGGGGAAAGAGAGTGAGAAATAGCAAGAGAAGTAAGTGCAAGGATTGTCTGGGGAAGGAGCAGAGAGACAGGGCTCCTTGGACATTGAATTCATCAGAAAGGCAGGTTTACAGGTTTCTGATCAAGCAAACTGCCTTCTGCTGATGGTTCTTTTGCATTTAAGAAGATGGGATTTTGATACTATCCCTGTAAATAAAGGAGACTGCATGAAAGAAGGGTGGGTTTGCTTCATTGTTTGCAAGGGAAGAATCCTGCTTATTCATTTCAGTAACAATCCACTGGGAGGAAGATGACGTTACAGACAGCTTCCCATCCACTTTCTCTCAAGCCACCATTTTGTGACTGAGACCATAAAGGAAGCAAGCAATCGCGTTGTCTGGTTGCATTGATGCCAGGTCATGGAAAGCTAATCTGAGAACTGCAGAGGCAGCCTGTGCCGTTCCAAGAGGGCATAAGATTATGATGGGTACAATACACCAGATAAGAGTGTTGGTATAATGCTTTAGGTGCCAAACCATCCTGCTCCCTCTCCCCTTCAAGGAGGCATTGACTATGTTTGCCCAGGTTGAGTTTTACTAGGAGCCTTTTGAAGACTTCCCTTCTAATGTGAGTCAGATGAGCCTGAGAGTCATCTCAAGATCTTTTGGTTTCTGCTTGGCCAACATTTGGAATAAGAACCTCCAGTACAGACATTGCAATAGCCAGTTCAAATAAACTGGGGTGTCAGCAACTTACTAACAGGCCTTTCCTCTGAGTTCTACACAAATTTATAAGCTTTATTTCTGCATCTGGCTTGCTGCTGTCAACTCCTCTCTCTTCTCTTTCTCCTCAGTAATGTCTCTTGTTGGTTCACGTGATGCTGGGCAAGCACCAGATTCCTTACTACTTGTTAACAAGAGTTAGCAAATGACATATTTTCCAAGTGAAGTCGGTGGAAATCCCCTGTCAGCTGTGAATTGTACTATTTAAATTATACTACTGTGCTGACAGATTCAGATTTGCTACTAACCATGTTTGCAAGAAAAATCCAGGTATGGTAGAAAATTATTTCTTTCAAGCAATGCTTTATCTTGGAACAACTATAAAGAAAGGCTTTTGGCTCTGTGAATTACAGATTTCAGTGGCATTTCACTTAATCTTTATGATTATCCATTCGCATAAACCATGAGTGCCTTTAAACTTTCTACACTGCCCATGAACTAATCAGATGAAATTCTCATGGTTCGTCTTTTGGCCTTTGGTTTTCCTTCGTGTGCTTTCATGTAACGATTAGGCACCAGGTTCTTCTCATGTGGCTGGATATTTCTCCCCAGGTTGAGAGGCAGCCCAGTACATGGTGATGGTGGTGTTTGCTGCCTGCTCACTGATGGTGGCAGGGTTCAGGAGACGAGGCTCCGGAAAACCAATTTGATGTCCGCAGCCTGGGGTCTTGAAACAAAAGTCACTTGCCTGAGGGATTACCAGGTGCCTGGGCACCCGTTCCAGCTGCTGGCTTTGGGGCAGGGGACACAATACCTTGTTCCTCTATAAAAAATGGTAGATTGGGAGATATGGAAACTGGTTCTAGCAGGATCTTTGGGGAGATAAAATGCAGCCTCGCATCTGCAGTTTACACATGGATGAAGTTTTGGTTCTTCTTTAAGATGCCTCGATCCTGCCCTTTCCCCGGGGTAAATGTAACTGCAGCAGAAAGCTGCATTGTACATAAAAAGGCCAAGACACCATCCAGTTGAAACCAGACCTGCGACGGTTGCTCGCTTGCGAGTGGATATGGCCACAGCTTGGGCGAAAGGAAGGCATCATGGGTTCCACGCGTCCAAACTACCATGTGATCAGGCAGCTCCACCAATTCGTTAAGCTGGAAGACCATCAGTAAGAGGCTGTGGAAAGACTCCCACTCACATCTAAACCCCGGTCTGGACAGCCAAGTACGCGTACTCTGGCTGGAGTCAAGGACCAAGGTACGGCTTCAATTACACACAGTAGTTGCATGAGCAGCAGAGTTTATGGAGTCTGGTTTCCTGTGGGTCCTCCTGTATGCCTTCTCTGGTGTCTAATAAGGCCATCATGTCCATACTGCAAGATGTCCCTCTGGGAGGGGCACTCTTTTGTGTCTCTCTCCCCTGTCTATCCACCGCTTCTCCTTCAACTTGTGGGTTGATAACATCTTTGAGCCTTCTCTGCCCATGTCAGAGGAGGTGGAGGTTGGCTATCAGGGCTAGAAGCTGGGGTTGGAGGAGGGACTGACTAGGAGATGGTGGCTGCTATTACATAAATTTTGATCCTGTAAGACCCAGGTTTTAAAACCAGTATGAAACTGGAAATCTTTTCCAGATCATAATAGCCTGATCCTCACGCCAGCATAGTTAATCACAGTTTGCCCGTTGACTTCAGTGTCCTTTGGAGCAGGATCAGAGGCCCTTAGGGCTATCTATGTCAGCTATCACGGCTGTCTGCGGAGGAAGGCAGCGCTAAGCATGCCCAAAAGCCTGATGCCCAGGCTGCCAATTTTTGTCTCTCAATACAGTGAGAGAGCAGTGGGGTGGGAAGAAATAATCATGGTGCTTAAGTTAGGCATGGTCGGGGTGTCATGACTCCTCCTCACTGTTGAGAGTGAAGGAGCCAGGATCTGGCAGCTGTAGACACTAGGTGGTCTGAATTGCTCATTACCCTCTTGAACTTAGGTGCAATAGCAGGCTCTTAATCTTGGATGCTGTAGTTGGCAGTCTGAATAGGGCCCTTATATCCTGCAGCTTAAGCAAAGACTGTAAGAATGAAAAGTGGTATAATGTAATCCACAAAGAGGGAATAGGAACAAATATTTAGGAATCAATCTTCTTTATTTCATAAGCAGTATCAAGTAACCAGGAAGAGCTCAGCAGAAACTGACCATGGAAGCACCGGAGAAATGCTCAGTACTCGGCCATAATTTAATTAGCTCTCAATAGCTTCCAGAAAAAAAATCTCTAAACCTGCATATATTTAAGATAAGCCTTTTGTTCCATTTGTAACCCACAAACTGACAAGGAATCTAGGTCCCTTCCCCCTTCTCAGACTCCATCCTCTTTTTATTTTGTTCCCCAAGTCGAACTTGATGCTTCTTTATTTTTTTCCCTGCAGTACTTTTCTTTGACCTCATTCCCCCCTCCAAGTAACTCTATCCTGTGCTGCTATGTTCATGCCCAGCCAAACCTTTATAGATGGCTTAATTATTTTCTTTTCTCAAAGAAAATTCAATCTGATCCCCAATACGCATAGGATAAAATAAAATGAATCAGCTGGGAAGCTGCATTATAAAGGGGGAGGGGTAAAAAAAGTTATGTAAAATTTCATGTCGCTGTCAGACTGTTTTCATAGAATTTGTGTTTGAGATTAAATTAAATCCCTAAAACTGCTTTGATAGCTTCATACTCAGGGTGAAACGAAGCAGATGCATTTTACCCCAATACCATGCTTCTCATCTCCCCTTGCAGAGAGAGAATGAAATGCTTTGTGGAACAGTTCTATATACTTACAGTATTAAGCAATTCTTCTTTTCCCCTGGCATTGGTATTCTTTTATTCAATTTATCTGTACTATAGCTTGGATAATATTTACCAGATGTTAAATAAATAATTTAAGATAACACAGTCCTGCATGACAGTTGTAACATTTTGGGTCACCTTTTTATTCAATTTTTTAAAAAAAATCACTTCAGTTCAAGATTTCAATATAGTTCAACTCAGTGGTGACACTTAATACTTTTTCCTCTCCTTTAATTTGAAAGTAGTGTTCCCCAAATAGTTCATTTGCCATATTGTTTTTATCTTTAACAAGATAAAATAGACGTAGTGGGTTTACTATTTCAGGCTGATGCCGACAAATATGAAACCAAAGAATATGAAGAGCCAATGTTTTGTAAAAGCCAGTGTTATATAATGAAACCAAATGCATGGCTTGGAATTTAGAAAGAAATCCTAGTGTGAAGATAAAAGGACATGAAAGATAGTAAATGCTGAAATGATACACCACATAATGGTACACTGTCAAGAAAGAAAGATAACATGATAACTTACAGAGCCATCTCAAAGCCTACATAGGTACTTGACCTATAGTTTGCAAGGAAACAATCTTTTTGTTTCATCTGGCTCATATTAAAAATAGGAAAAACAAAACCCTTATTTTTTTCCACTCTCACACATATGGTTTAAAATCCATGCAATTTTTAACTGTCTAAAATTCTTTTAAGCAATTTAAGACAGAAAGAATTATTAAATCACTTTTCCATTTCATTTAATGAAAAACTGCACCACTGCCGTTGGTCTATGTACTATCAATTTTAAAGCTAGTAGGGCTCCAATTGGTCCTATGTGCAATCCATCACGAGTGGCATCAGATTTGTATTGCCCAAATTGGGTGCTGCTGAAGATAGAACTGAATAAAACCTAACCCAACGTGTAAGTTAACTTTGAGCAAAGCTTAAAAATACTTCCCTTCTTCACCTCTTTCCAGTTTTTGAAATGTGACCGTTTCAAAGAGTTTCCAAAGCTTAACAAACCTCGCCATCCTCAGTGCACCTGCACACAGGGGACTGCCCTCCTCCTCTCTTCTGCGGGACTGAGAGGCTAAAAAGCTGTCTGAGAAATTCACTTTGCTGAAATTCACTCTCCTCTTACGAGGAGAAGCAGCAACCCACCAACCTAAATATCTGGTTTCCAGAAACTACAGTTCAAAATTCCATTAGATTGAAGTCAACCTTTCATCTAACCCACGTATACAGTTTTAAACAGCTGTGGTCTGCATATAAATGCTCACAGGTCTGCATTGCAGCTGAGACTGCTTGAAAATCTTCTGTCAATAGTTTTTTTGATAGCAAGTTGAGGTTTAGACTTAATTCAAGTTCTTCTGGATGTTCTTCTTCTCAATATTTTAGGAAGTGTCCACAAAGCACAAGAATCACCTCAACCCTTTCTACCAGTTATTTTGAACTTACCCAGGTCTGGTACCAAGCTTTTTGTTTTCAGCTGAAAAAAACCCTGTTTTTCATATTCTGAAAGCCAGAAAATCTTTGTCTGAGGTTATCAATTAAGAATCTTTAATCTTCAATTAAAATCTTGATGACTACAGTTCTTTAAAAAACCAAGGCCTTACCTGTCCTGAAATTAAAGCCTATTGAACAAGCCTTGCAAGACAAACTTGTCCTGGTTTCCCAGGTGATAATGCTCATTTTCACCATAGCTATTCAGAAGGTTGTTTCTCAGAGGCATTGTATTTTTTCCCCTGTTCTAAACTGGCTAAATTTTATTCTCTCATCTCCCACTCTTCACAACAGCAAAAAGTAGCCATATTACTTCATGGAAGACGCTCTTTAACGAGTTAAGTAGCTAGAAGAAAAGGAAAACCATGATTTCTGGAAACATATGCTCCTTACAGCGGGAGCTGAAAGTGTTCAAAGCCTTTTGAAGCCTTCTGAGTTTACCTGTGACTCCTGTTTCAAAGTGTTATTAGTGACCCTAATGCTGTACCCTAAAGAGATGACTTGCTTTTTCATTGGGATCGTTGCCAGGGAATAGAACCAGCATGATGCATTTCAAGGGCTAAACAATAACGGGTAATTGCTCACTTAATTGAGAATTATGTGTTTAGTTGGCAAACATGATATCTGAAGGCCCGTTCACAGTTGTTCACAGGTGTGCTTTGGTATTTACGTGCAGATATTTCTTGCTGTGGAGCCCGCTGTTAGCTCCTGGCTGCTGCCTTGCCTTGCAGCTCAGGGTACTTGGGAGGGAGGGAGCGAAGGAAGTGTTGCTCAGTGCTCATCGTTAAAGCAATTCAGGAAATAAAAGCGAATGTCTCTCAGCACAATATATTCCTGGGAGCCTAATCTGAATGAGCAATTCATCGGCATGTTTCTATTTCCAGCAGGGGCTGTGCCAATTAAGAGGACTGCATATAAACCCTTTTAGTGATGTACACTGGGAGGTAAAAATAATGATAAAATATGGATTTATTTTTTTAGCTATTCCTTTAGTAATAGTAGGAATGGAGCAAAGCGAGCCTACTGTCTTCTCCTTTCACAGGCTGCTTCCATAAGTATCTGGCCAGTTAAGAGGTAAATTCTCATTTGGAAGTGCAAAGAAACTTGTCTCTTGCTTCTTTTGCATCCGGATGGGAAAAGAAATGTTCCACTACAGCCAAGATTTGTTCTTGTATTTAGAGAATTAAAGAAAACTCTTGCATCTTTATAGTCAGAGTATCTTTTTAGCTATTGCTGGCTGTGAGAAGGGTATTGGATTCTGGATTCATTTTAGCTACAAAGAGTTAAGTCTTTTTATTCTTTTAATATGAAGATAGGATGGGAGAGGAGGGCACACCTGAGGGAGTCAAGCCTGTGGGATTCTGCTCTGCCGAGTGGCAAGGAAATAAAGAAAACAGCTGAAACGACCCCAGCGACGTTCAGAGATGAGCAACTTTGGGATCCTCTCTTTGTCGCCTCAGGCAGAGCTGTAGAACTGCTGTTTTATACATCCAGTTGTGGTTTTATGCTTTTTCCTATGCTACCTCATGGCTGCAATGATGCCTTCACAGTACCTCTGCGGTGAATCCATGAGCCTTCGAGGGAGGATTTCAGCCACAAAGTGGGGAGAAGCTCCTCCTGCCCTGGGAGGAGCAGGAATTTTCCCTCCACTGAGCAAGAGATAAGAGTTTAAAACCCAAAACGATTCCCATAAGAGGGAGCAGGGAATTCAGGTACCTGGAGCTTTCCAAAGAGCTCATCCTGGGAGGCACCAATTGGTCCCAAATCCCGGTGACCCGCTGTACCATTGGCACCATGGGACCGCTTGGTTGCAGTGGGTGCTGTGCAAACGCGGTGTGATTGTTCCTCAAGCCAAAGGCTGCCCAGAAAAAATGAATGCATTTCCAGTTTGCTGAAATATTTGAAGTTCCAGCTCTTGTTTTCACTGCGATGTAGAATGAACCTGAGACCTTTAGAAATTTTCAGTATAAGGAAAACCAAACAGAAGGTTTTTGCACTACTTTAGTATAGTAAGTGACCCTCATTCAAATCCTTGCTCTAAGGACTTAATTTGAAGTTTCTTCTGCATAAAGGCAGGTGCCAAACCACAAAACTGTTGGCTGTCTAGTAACGGGAGGGTAGTGGAAAGGAGCAGAAAACGTCTCTCTTTCTCTGCTCTCCTAACAGGAGTTGCGTCAAAACAATTACAGCCCTGGCCAGGTAGAATGTCACAAAAGCTTCTTTAGACCCAAACCTGAAAACTAGGAGAGCTCCTTGACGCTGGTGTGTATCAGAGATTAACTGGCAAGTGTGTTCCCTATAGCACTGAACAGGCCTGCGTTAGAAGTATTTTAAGAAACATTTTTTAAAAGTACCAAAAGAGCAAACAAAGTAGTCTTTGGATGACCTCTTGTTTCTCTTGACTAGCAGTAGCATTCATTAATCTGCAGCATATGATTAAGTCAGCTGTTCAGCTGGCTCCCAGTAAACTAGACTCCTTTAATTGACAAAGCCCCTGTCATCTAAGAATTTGGTTCACTTTTTCATATCATGCTAAAAGACTAAATACAATCCAATCTTCTAGAGCAATATTGAGATATTACATCCAGATGAAGGGTGGGTGTCATAAGAGCACAGGCTGCTAGCAATATTCTCTAGGCTTCTTGCCATCAGCTCGGGTTAAAGTAGTGAAGCCGAGGTAAAAAGTAAAGCAGTTTTTATTCCTGCTGACATATAAAAAAAGGAGTAGAGGGCACTTCATCAAGTTTTTTTGTTATATGATTATTGGCCTGAAAGTAGAATGTTTATTGCATTCTTTGCTTCCTAATACAACACTTGTTTCGTCTTAGAAAATACTGTGCTTTATATAGTAAATAACCATGCTTTAAGATGAGGGGAGAAGAAAAAATTAATTCAGATTCGTACTCGGATCGGATTCCAAATGTCCATGAACGTGTGTAATGGAAGGTGGAAATTTCATATTTCTCCCCTGCTAATTTCATCAGGATGAGACTGCACTATCCGTTCTGCTTTTCAGAGTGTGTCAGTCCTGCCTGGAAAAGCTTTTTATTGTGTAATGGCAGAATGTTGTCCCTACTGTGCTGGGTTATTGAAATAAGAAGCAGAGTTACTACAGTCAAACAAACGCAAACCTTTGTACCAAACTGACAATAGCATTTGCAGTTCTCTTCAACTGATGCAAAAACGTTTATGCCATATGAAAGCTATAAGGCATTAAATGAAGAGCACATTTAAACGACGAGCTGCACAAAGAAGTCCACCTAAGGACAACCTGATCAGCCAGCACGGCAGCGGCTGCAGGGTTTTTGCAAGGATGGGACAACTTACACTGCACAGCTGGTCACACAAAACACAAAAATCCACTTTAAAATGAATCTTTCCAGGTCAGCCCTGCAACTACACGAAGCTATGGCTTGGATGAGGGCTGGGGATCCTCTGGCCATATAGGCTGTATGGTCACTAAAGCATACACACTCTACAGTGCAGCATGACTCACGGAACCGCTTTCCTGATTTACGAACCCAGTTTCATGAATAACTGCCTAGTTTTTGTTCCTTTCCTCCCATTGTTATTTTATTTTCCATTATTCTCTTCCCCTCCCCACAGCAGAGAGGGGACTTTCATAACACAAGAGGTACCCAGGGAATACTGAAGCAATGGTAACTAAGGCACACCAGGGAAGTTGAGGGCAAACGCTGTACTGATGGCTATGTGCAGCAGAAATATTCTGTATATTGTTAGTTCCATCTTGTCCTGACCTTAATATTCCCTCCAGGGCTTTCTTCCCTGGCATACAGTACAGCAAATACCTAGGGAATATTGCAAAAAAACCGAGGGAACATTATCTAGTTACCTAAGGCAACTGAAAAGTTTTAAAACTGACCAGCGTAGTTGTGTTTCACAACTCCCATTTAACAGACAATGCCTGTCTCTCAAAATATCTGCATGGAAATGCAGAGCCAACAGGGAAGTCTGAGTGCTCTGTCTGTGTGTCCTGCCTGCATCCAATTAACAGCCAAACTGTTTGAAAGGAAAGTGATCAAATGGAATGAATTAATTTAAAAAATATAAATGGGTATAATGTTTTTACAATAGAGATTTATGTATTCGCTGAAATGGGGCGGTTTCTAAGCTTTTGAAAGCTAAGCCCATTCCCTTGGGAAAATAGCGTCTTTTATTTATTGTTTGTATTAGATTTAGGCCTTCTAGGCGCAGTAAGGGATATTTTGCCATGTGTTGTACAAGCACAGAACAAAACGTCTTTCTCAGAAAGAACTTAGAGCCCAAGTACCAGTCATAAAGCAGGGAGTTACAGCTAGCTACAAAGAAATAATGAGCTGCTCAACTTGTTCAACGCAATGTCTCCAGTTTCACCTTCTGTCTTCAGTTCTACTCTTCATGCACTGCCCTCCAGCAGATGCCCCATCTAGTCTTTGAAAATGCTGAGACCTTTGTAATACACTTGCATTTCTTACATGCTGTAATGAATGACAGTTAGCTACGTCTCTGTTTGAAACAGCATGCTTCTTATTGGCTTCAGGATACACAGAACTTGGTAGAGAAATTCGTGTGTCAAGGATGTGGTTTCAGGCTCTCTGCAAACTCAAACCAACGTTGCTGAGCTGGTTACATTTGGGCCATGTCTCCAAGGGTGGTTTTTATTTTTTTTCCCTGGAACTGGAACAGCTGTATTTTAAATGAAAGGCTAAGCCTCAGGAAAATTAATTAAGAAGTTGAGTCTTTACAGTCAACTGTATTGTATGCGTGTTCCTCATGCCAGTTACAGATACTGTATCTGGCAATAATTTGCACTCTCAACAATTCTATTTAAATCTAATTTAGCAAAGTGATTCTGTTTAGCTACTAAAGTCATAAAACCAGATTAAAACATCAATCCAATGAAATATATTGAAGTGTGTATTTAATTTTATGCATACAATTGCTTCTATTGACTTCCATTTCTATGTTTCAAAATAAGGAAATTCTTAAGCATTATAACACTCTATGATTTTAGTACTGACAACAGGGCCAATGGAATTTCATCAGCAATGAATTTGACCCACTGCATTGAAAAAAATGTGAGAAAAGCTTTTAAGAATTCAAGAAGATTCAAGACTTTCCAGCTAAGTCAAAAGATTGCCCAACATACACCCCTAAGCAAACTTCGCTGGAATGCTACTGTTCATTTTCTTTGTCCTGTTTTGCATGTTTCATCTTGGCTGAAAGGATGACCCAGACATCTTTCATAAATAATAATGGAAACCATAAGGGAATAAGGGATATTTAAAAGTTTAGAGTCACAGTGGGGATGAGCCACACTTTGCTTTGGAGAAATGGCAACTCGGATGGAGCTATTCAGACAAAAATAAAACCCCAAGACTCTTCCAGATTATCAGAACCTATTTTTCTTGAGGGAGTCAGCAAAACTCTAGCTTCTGTGATGTTTCTTTCCATAGCCTATATAGCTACTAGAGAATGTCATAATTAAATATGTATAATAGGAAAACATCATGTTACATACATATTCAAGAGCAAATGTTAATTGATGGGCATAAGGGAATTTCTAGTGCAGAATCTGACCCTCAGAGATGCTGTCTTTGAGAACTAGCTATCTAGATACTTATATTACTCCCAGCACTATGATATCTGGGGGCCTTGCAAACGTTAATGAACTTATCCTCACAACCACCTTGTGAGGCTGGGAAGTTTTAGCATCGACTTTGAGGGAGTACAACCAGGCCCTAGGCATGCAGTAGCAGCCACAGAGGAGCTCAGAAGGAATCATGCTTGCTTCAAACAACATTAACTACTTGTTGGATAATAGCTTGGGATAATGGCACATACAGTGTCTGGTGGGTTGCCCCTCTCCCATAAATAATTTGGAGGAGAGAGCCTCTGAAACTCCAGTGAGAGAGGTTTTGCAAGGAAGTAGGGGAAATAATACTGCTGAGCTATGGATTCCCTTCTCTCCGCCCTTCCCATCATGAAAGCCTGATGGCTTTCAGTCATTTGCAGTTGTAGAAATATGCATGTGTGTGTGCGCATGTGTGTGCGCGCATGTGCTTAGAAATGAGGAATGACGTCAAGGAGGGAAAAAAGAGTGTTAGACGCATTTGCTATGGGTCCAGACAGATATACAATGAAAAGACAATATTTACATTTTTGACTTACTTTGTGTCCAGTTTCAGTCGTATCGCCCACTGCAATAGCCATCAAAATGAAACCTTCTGTCAACTCCGGCGTGCGAAAGGGCTCAGCCCATACATGTGCAATAAGCAGCCACCTTAAATTCCTGAGTGCAGGAACTCAGGTGGGAATTGCAGAGGCACCTTTGGTCATTTTTCTCCATCAGAAGGTCACGTATCCCATACAGGTGTGGCATACTGTTTGAAGGAGAAATGGCTTTCGCACATATCCAGTTCACCTTTTGGGATGTAATTTAAGAAGGGACTTTTTGTAAGACACAGTGCATATTTGGGCACAAGGAGGAAGCAGCCTGACAAACTGAACAAAGCAGAGACATTTTCTCTCTCTCCTGAATGTAAAAACAGGGAACTTGCAAAGCACAAGCATGCTTCATAAATTCCAGCTGCTGTCACTCAGCGTTGGAGAGGAATACAGGGGAATATCTGTTACGAACAGGCACCACAACGGTGTGGTTTTTTTTTTTT
>VYZW01018511.1:4405-19214 GCA_013401315.1 Balaeniceps rex | reverse complement strand
TAGGGCAGATGTAATCTCTCTGTGAGCTGTGTTGTACGATTCCTTAAGGCTCTTTTTTTTGTTTTTAGTTAATACAAACCCCCCCACTGACTGCAGTTGGAGTTGCACGTGTGGAAAAATGACAGGATGAGCAAACAGCAGGAAATTCGACAAGCTGGCTTGATTAAGCTTTCGTTGAGCGTTGCAACACCTGCCTATCTATCTGTCTTATGAAGCCGTTCCCTAAGTGAGGAGGAATTATTCCTCACTCTTCCCTATGTGCTTTCCTAGGCATGGAGAAAGGGAAAAGGACAACAGCCTCTGCACTTGGATCTGGGGAAAGGGCTAATTAGAAAATATGATAGTTACATGATTTTTTGAGTAAAAGAATAAACTCTGCTTTTTCTGGAAATATTTTCATAAAGCAGCTTTCAAATTTGTCCCCATGATTCTGAGACTGCTGGTTAGAGAATATTCAATTTTTAATCTTTCTGGGACAGGAATTTCTTTTTTTGCCTTTTGATGACTGCACAGCAGCTAGCACAATAGAGTGCCTGGTTTCAGGTGAAGAAAAAAATCCGATGCAAATGAATACAAAAAAATAAGAAAACATTGATAACTCTGAAGCCAGAAAAAGAAATACNAATACACCAAGGTTCAGCAGAAAGAGAAACATGGAATTTGAGGTTTTTCTTGTCAGGAAGGAGAAAGTTGCAGATAACACATAGGGCAGATGTAATCTCTCTGTGAGCTGTGTTGTACGATTCCTTAAGGCTCTTTTTTTTGTNAGAAAACATTGATAACTCTGAAGCCAGAAAAAGAAATACACAAAATAAGATCCTAGGTCCTCACAGAAAAAATCTGGGAACGTTGCTTAAAGAATGATTAAAAAATTGGCTCAATATTTATAAAGCATTTTGAGGTATCTCTAGAGGGAGATGGTATGCAACCACAACGTACCACATAGGGATTTTATGTGTATTTAAAGATAAACCATAAACTAACATCTTTTTCTGTTCTTTGATGGGAACCAAAATTTTGTTCTTTGTTTTTACACAGTTCCATTTCCCTGAATCAAACATTTTTGCCACTGTTTAGCACATCACAAATAGCAGCCCATGTTAGATTGGGATGCTCAGTCTGGAAGTGTATTTGTCAGAGGCACATTGTCGAAACAAAATCTGAGTGAAGGTCTGACGATTTCAACATTGGATTAAGTCAACCATTAGCTCCTAAAGAAGCAGGAAGGCAAACTCTGTCTCAGTTAAATACATGAAAGCATATGAAATTATTGCCATATTGTTCCGCAATGAATTTGTGATTCATTATACTCTTTGGAGCTGAGAGAAAGAAGGTTTTAGTTCACACTGGCTTAAAACCCTAGAGCCTAAAATGTTAATGAACATGCAAACAAGTTTTGCTTACAAAACTGTATTGTGTTAGGTGGTTTGAAATGAAACTAAATCTCTACCCGGATTAATAAAGTAAAAGTGAGCTTGCTCAAAACATAACACAGATTCATTTAATTCATAACAAAGGGTTCATATTAACTCTGACCATTTTTTGTTTTCTTTGAAAAAAATGCAGATTTAGCAATACTGAAGTGCTTTCTAAATTCATTGTAGCTTTGCCAAATTGTCTGGAACAAAAACATAATGTTGAAAATGCTGTAATGCTTTATTTCATCATTTTAAAAACAGAATGCTTGAAATCTAAATGACTTTTGGTTTTGAAATTTCCTTTAATACACTTAAAAAGTAAAGCTGCTTTAAAAAAGGTCTTAAATTTGGAAGGATTTGTTCAATGTGAAACACTTTTTTGATTCTGCAAAACCGTTGGCAAACCACAAAACTGTTTTTTCAGAGAGTTTTAATTCCTCTGGCTTTAATGAGAAATGAATTCTCTATTTAAAGGATAAAAGGTGTGTTTCTTACTAGCATTAATATAAAAAGCCATAATAATGATAAACCGTTTCCTAGGCACAACCGTCAGCAGGTCCAAATAAAGAGAATGTTAGAACCCAGGATTCATCTTGACCTGCAAATCTACATGAAAACTATCCTCACTGGGATTTTAACTTACATCATTTATAGCTGTTTTTCCCTTCACGAGGACTAGGCTACATGAAATTAACTTCATTTATATTTTTGTTTTCAAGGACTGGGCTAAATTTAAAAATTCATCTTTAAATCCAGATTTTGAATCTTTAAAGTCTGAGGCCAGAGGTAGATATTCTTTTATTAACTAAAACCTTCCCTGCTTATTCAAGCCCCCCTTGGCTCTCCCCCTCTGTCAATCTAACATTATCAGCAGTTTTATAAGCCCCGGTCTCCTCCTCTTCTTTATCATGCTGTGCTTTTCCTCTTCATTTACTGCATGGCAGAATTTCTTTTTCTAGGTAGGGCACGTCTTCATCTCCCTCTCCATCTTTGTTCTCCATTTGGGGTGTTATTGAACCTAATAATGTTTGTCTATAAGCTTGGCAAGATGCATAACCTGGTAGAGCACTCCTATTTTCAGGTAATGGCACCTCCTAATTATTCTTCCATCATTGTCTTCACAGGAATGAAAATGTATTGATGAGGCATCCTAGTAGTCTGCTCATCTTTTGCATGTACCACCAATATATCAGCCTAACCACAGAGGAATTGACAATCACAAATCTTTTATCTGTTCTATAAAGGGAGGGAATGGGACTAAAAGCAGGGAGAAAGACAACAAGGCAAAGCAAAGTTTTGAAGACTACAGTTGTGAAAATAATATCTGAAGAATATACAGACCAGGGCTATAATTGCAATCTCGGCAAAAATAAGAGGCATTCAGCCAGATCTTTGGCTGATGTAAATCTGCACAATGTACAAAAATCATTAACACAGGGAAGGAGCTGGCCAAGTGCCTTCTGCTTGAGGCATAATATTCATGATTTAGTAATCTCTGCTCTCAGTGATGGAGCTGGGCTGATATTCACCAGGTGAGAATCCAAGCCCTCATCTTAAAATCAAGATGGCTATTGCCTACCTCAGGTAAATTCTGTGCAACTATTGCTCAGAAAAACCCCCCACCCAGTTATTGATTGTTATTATTTCACTTTTGCTTCAAATAGAAGTGTATAAATCTGCCTTCTTATCCTGGGCTCAGCTTTCAGAAAGCTCAGAGTACTTGCTTATGGGTAGCTGTCTGTTGCCTTCTTGAATTGCTGTTTGATATTTTATTGGCCACCCAGAAGGGTAATAGAGCAAATAACGTGCTGATGTTAAAATGTGACTTGAGAATAACATTTTAGTGTGTGTATGTGTCTGGGTGTGCACATGTGTGTTTGTTTACAGGAAAAGCTTTGCAATGAGCATATTAAGCACAACTGGACCTGAAAGACAGAACTGTGAATTCAGCCAAGGGTTCATTATTTTTTTGCACAGTTTGGATTCATGCTGAATTACACCAAAGCAAAAATCCCCTGCTTGGAAAAAGGCTGCTAAAATTTCATTTCAGAAGCTCAAACCCCCTATGTTTTCCAAACAGTCCGGTCTCCCTGCATCCTTCAGATGCTCAGCAAAACTGACACTAACGTCACCTGGACAAAACAACATCAGGCTCCAGCCTTGCTGTGCCCTGAACCTGGATCCTACCCGCGACCAGATCTGAATCCTGTTCTGCAGCAGAGCTGGGAGAAAATCTGACTCCAGGTGACATTCTCAGCATTTCTTGGGTCCTGGAGCTGCAAAAATGTTGGTTTTGGGGTTTTTTGAGGTTTTTTTTTTTTTGGTGATCAGGGCATGGGCTCTGAATTGAATTCTGCCTTTGTTTGGGTAATATTTCTTTGGACCTAACAGGCACCATGAACTTCACCATTTCCATTAAATTTCACCATTTCTGCTGAAACTTTGTGTCATCAGAAGGTTTCCAACTAGCTTTCTTACAGCCAAACTCCAAATCTGACTAGCTTTGGCTGTTTTTCTCAGCACAGTTTAAGTTCCTTTGCCCAAATCTCTTTGCTCCTACAGAAAGATACAGCAGTATCGTCAAATATACTTTGCTTAAAAACATTTCCGACAAAACATCATGTTTTACCAACAGTCTAATTTTCACACATATTTGTATAAAACATACCATATAGAAAATAGCACAAATTTTAGCATATGTAGTCAAGTGCTAGCTGCATATAGGAGGCATATGAAAGCATTCTGGTTTAATTTGAAATTTGCTCTGTTCAGGATCAGCTGGACTTTAAAATCTGGGATCACTTTGGGTGTTCCTCAGCTGAACCAGAGCCACGGGGAGCACAAAATAGTAGAGGCTGTTAATATAGAGCTTGTGAATATTCAGTGCACTTTAGCCTATGTCAGTGGATTTAAAGGCAGTTTGTAAATCAACTTCCCATTCTGTGACTTCCATTGCTGAGTCCAGAAGTTTAGTCCAGGCAAAACTTCCAAAAACAACAGATACCAATGACTTATTCTGGATATTTCAATGCTAAATAAGAGATGAAAATTAAATCTAAATGGTTTAAAAAAAAATCTGCAGTGTATCTCAATGTACAGGCTGTGAACGAATGAGAACAAGGGAGGCAAAATCAGACATTCAATGTATCAAATGTAATAAATCCTCTGAGGCTAATCAGCCCTCCTCCCCCCACTAACCTCAGCCCCACGCTATGCCAAATAGTGAAAGCAGATGTCTTATGAACAGGTAAAAAACAATCTGAATTCCCATTCCCCACAACTGAAAGAAAATGTAGGGTTTGGGGTTTTGATTTGGGAAGCTTCCAAACTGAACTGCATGAGATATTTTATCCAAAGCCCTTCAAAGAAACAGCCCAAAAAGAGGAATTCAATTTAGCTGGCACAAGGAGAGAAGATCTATTGTAATATGGAAGAAATTCAAACGCTATAGGAGAGCAAAATGACATCTCAAATTGCTGTGATTTATCTTGCCTTGCTCACCTATATTTCATCAAAACAGCAAGCTAACAAACCCAGTTGTAATGCTTAATACGCAGAAATTGTCCCCTTTCCCTGTCCCTCTTCCCCCCTCTAATTTTCTTTAAGGATTTGCAACTAAAAATGCTCCATCTTTGGGCTTAGAAAACAAAATCTTTCCTATGATCTTCCAATTATTGCTCTTGGCATCAATCTGTGCATAAAGAACGTATTTTTAAGGTGCTTCACTTCTCGAGAGAATGTAAATGAAAGAAGAAAAATGTTATATTGGAATAGCTGAGACAAGAATTTTTCAAATCTCTGTGTGTGTATTACAGGTTCATTTTCCTGACTAAATACTTCAGGAGCCTACCAGTGTGATTTACGTCCATCACAGAGACGGGTTGGGGTAACACAATATCATCCCTCGTTCTCTGACTCGCAGCCTGGTTAGCTAGTTTGAGATGAGTCGAATTCAGCAGGCATAAGCTGACACTTTCAATAGCACCGTGCTTATTTATACACACAATGAAACTGGATGGAAAGAGTTGTTTCCATCTAGTGGCTTTTTAGCGACCGGTATGAAATTCAATAATCTCGATTCACTACCAATTAGCCAGATAGTTATATCCAGTCTCCTATCCTGCTTTGAGTCAGACACAGCCTGCTCTTTGCTCTTTGCTCTTTGCTTTGAATAGACTCTGGCCAGGCTTTGGTGTGCCAGACAGGCAACTTTTTGTACAGCCCTTGCCAGCCTCTACTGCCCAAACCACAGCTCGGCACTGGGCTTGGCACCCGTCCAGCAGTATGTGTTTGTGGGCAACCCAGTTCCCTTGTGCAGAAGACCAAGGGCAATACGTGTGTAAACTGGTGCTTGTGTCCCTCCTCTGGGAGTATCTGGAAGAGCAAAATCATCAGGTGAGACTGCTTCTCTCTGCCTGCATTTTACCCCTACTTAAAGGCACTTTTGGATCAAAATGCTTCTTCCAGGGAAATGATGTATTAAAGGTTAGAGCAATGAAGCTGGACAAAGCTTAAGGTGGTGATTGAACCATTTCCAGCCCTTCGCAGGACTGTGGAGCCTCAATACGTTATTAACAGAGTTTTGCAAAGGGATGTTGGAGGTATTTTCAGAAAATGGCTGAGGAGAATGCCTTTTTTCCCTTCCTTTTTCTTCTAATACTTGTACCACTGAAACAGCCCCCATCGCTGGAGCAGGTCTCATACCTGCATCTGTACAATTGTCTCTACAATGCCTTCTGTTGTTTGGGGATCTGTGGGGGAGATAACTAGCAGGAAAGGAATCTGATCTCAGTAGGTCTTTGTGAGAGTTTTGATGCAACCTTTAGCTAATTAGTTTCATTTAATATAAATTCTCATGGCTGAAGTTCTCAAGAGACAGGAGGACTGTTCTATGAAAGGAAAAAGCTCTTATCCTTAGCAATACTTTTGTATGCTCTATCTTCTTGGGGGAAAAGGGGTAAGAGGTAGGCTGTGAAAAGCCACTATTGCCAGAACATATTTGGAGGGTTGGGTTTTGTACAGTCGTTCCTGTGTGATATAAGAAACTAGTTTGTAAAGGTGTACCCATAAAATACCCATTGATTTGTAGAACAAAATGAAATTACCTGAATAGTTGTAGGGACTCCACCTGGTTGAATTGATGCTGCATTGGAGTAAACTTGTAAAGCCATATTGACCATAACATCACTATGAATTTTCTCCCTGCTGTGGCTTCCCTTGACCACAGCCCTTGTAGTCAAGAAATGGGTCCAGAAATGGAGGCGAGACTTGAACTGAGACCTTGAGAAGTCAGATCTGCTTCAACAGTTGCAGGGAGCTCGGGAGTTGAGGCATATTTCTGTAGGTAGCTGTATTGCTCAGCCTGAGATCCTCTGTATTAGCTGTTTCAGACGAGCCCTACGAGTAGTAACCCGGACATGTTTATGTAGTATAGGTAAAGGAAAAACAGAGAACCACATTCCTGTCTGATGCTCAGAATATAAATCTGTCAGAGGAGCCTTCGGAAGAGATTTTGGCTGGGGAGTAATGAAGTGAAGGATCTGTAGGTGAGTACAGATGACTTAGTAAACTAACGTAATGGCTGATTGGGGAATTAGCAGCACTGGGGAAATCTGGAGTGAAACATACCCTGAACTTTCTTTGTGACTATGCCACTTGAGTTTGCTGAACGTATTTCCTTAGAATTAATGGAGATACTGTAAAGAAAATTATCTGTTGCATTTTGGTGTGTTTTCGCATCACTTACAGAGCTGCTTCCCTCCTGCTTCCCTCGGACTTTGGGTGAACTGAGAGCTGTGCTGGCTGAGCGTTTGCACAGTGCCCCATATACAGCTCTGGTGGGGTGGGGGTGGGAAAGGGCCAAAAAAAGAGCCAGGCTCTCCCTTCTCTGTTGAAATTCAGTCTGCCTTAGCAGAGGGTTGGCACAGGGTTAGCAATGCTTAACAAAACTGGGTCAGCTTGGAAAGCCAGAGCTTGAAACACAGGAACAGGTTCCTTTTCTACTGCGAGTCCTCCGCTCCAGAGAAGAACCAGGATTTAACTGGTGTAAAGTGAAGCTGGATTTACTTAGTTAAAAAGGAAGTTGGCTTGTAACTGGTTGAGAAGCTAATCTTTATGACCTTAAGATAAACTGAAAAAGAGATGGCAAAGATGTGACTCTACTTCATGAAGCCCGAGTTTCCTAGGCTAGTACCCAAAGCAGTGCAGAGGAACATATTCTGCCTTTTGTACTGCATTGCTCAAAGATTTTCCAATAATCAAACACAACTAGAAAATGGACAATGCCTTTTCAAAAACTAACACTGTGCTGTAATTTTATTTTTGAGTGGCTGCTTATCCCTGTTTCTTCCCACCACTTTTTTCATCTCATCTCCTTATCTTTTCATTCCTCTTTCCCCGTCTTCTTTTCACACATTTCCTTAATCCTATGCCACTGAGTCCCTCTGTTCATTTTTCTGCTCCTTTACTGTTATTAATTCTCCCCACCCAACTGTTGCCTGGGTTAACTATTCTGGTTAAGCAGTAGGGTTGGAAAAGCCAGCACTTATTTTGAGAAGACCTTATGGGGAAAGAGGATTCATACTGTAATCTCAGGTGAGGGTCTAAACATTTCCCAAATTCTCTGACCCCTAAATATGAATATCATTTGACTTTGAATAATGAGCTATTCGTTCATCTCTATATAAAACCTCATGTATCCTGACAGTTCCCTATTGCCTTCCTGTCTGAAGTGGCTCCGGAGTATAAATTATTCTAGCGAAGGTTGGCAGTAATTTATGCTCAATAAATTGACTATAGATCTGCTTGTTTCAGTAGGTAACATGGGAAGGACTTATACATTTTGCTAAATTCCCTCATTTGTTCTCCGATGGACTACTCACCGTCCTGGGGCTGATCATGAGTCCCAAACTGCCGTGATAGGCAGGCGCTCTTATGCCTTCAATAAAACTACTCCTGTGAGTAGCAAGTTACTGGTGTAAGGAAGAGAGCCAGGCTGGCCATTGAAAAGTCACTGGCACAACAATGTGGAAACTGGAGGTCACACTTTGCAAAACATGTAAAGGGCAACTGACGAAATGGAGATTAGCAATGGCTGTTCTTAAAAAAAAAACAACCCTCACTTTAACTGGCAGAATTTTACTGTATCTCTTTAGACTGATTTTTCCCAAAAGAACATGAAACAGGCCATGTAGTTTTTTGTTTTCTTTTTTTTCTTTCTTTTTTTTTAAATGTAAAATGGACTAGTTCCTTTGTAGGGCTTCTGCAAAAAAGGGTGATACAATCCTTTTGTCCAAGATGCAAAAGACAGAAAGTAATTCATCACCTTTCAAGTACAATTTATTATGGGTCAGGGAGAAAGGTTTCACTCATGATCATTAGGTTTTAGCGGTGCAGATGCTGGACATGATGAACCAATGAGGCTTATCAGGTTTGATAATCAAAACAGATTTTCTTTTGTATCTGCTGTCATTTCCTCTCTCTTGTAGAGAAATCTAGGTTTCAGACACTGACTACCATTTCGTAAATATAGACATATTCCTTTATTGTTCTGTGCGGAAATTATCACCTGATATTTTAAATCAGAGTGATGGGAAAAATTATCGTGCCTGAAGTTTGATGCAAGTTTTGAACCTGCATTCCTGGGCCACATGGGAACAGTAAGGGCAGCTCCACCTGCCTGGGCACGAGCACTGCTCTTCTCCTTCCACTAGTGCCTATCTATAGCTGTGGCAGCCACGCTAACGCAAAGCAGCGGGCCAGGCAGACGCATCCCAGGGCCCACATGTGATCAGTGGCCCCCAGGCTCGTTACCTTACAATGAGCATACGCACAGAAATTTTGAGCCAGGTCCTGCTGTGAACACTGCACCAGCAGAGCCCTGTGCAGTCTCTCTGTAAACAAAAGGCTTTGTGTGGCTGCAGGGATCTGTGTGCAGGTGAAAATTGGGTTTACAGTAATCAACATAATTAAAGGGCCAACTTTGCATTGCAGTGTAATTCTGGCTCTATTGAGTCAAAGAAAATGTGGCTGTTGAATTCAGTGAATCCACGGGGCCACCCCTTCTATCAGTACAGCCACCCACGTAGTTCAGCTTTGCTTTCCTTTGCAGTGTCATAAACTCAGTTATTAGCATAGCACCTGGGTGCCTCTCCCGTTAATGGCTTTGCAGCATGGCGAGATGCTCGCAGTGAGGCTCACTGAGAGAAAGGGAAAAGCAAAATACAGCAGTGAGGGGGTTTGCTGACAACATGTTTTCAGTACTTGTCAATCGTATAAACTGAGGCACCGTCAGCTCCAGGTACCTCAACCAGCCCAGACTACTGTGGGCAAAGGCAGAAATGGATCCTCTGTCACCTAAGAGCTAAAGTTTACAGATTAATATTGAAACCTCTGAGTATCCCCAAAGGCAAAGAGAAGCACAGACTTTGCTGCACTAGATGCCTCTGTGCACCTGTATCACTAAGCCTGTTGAACAATTTTCCAGTGGGGACTGAGTCTATATATCTACACACACGTATAAACAGTATATATGTATGTATACACACACATATATATACACTTCTGCAACGATATCCATCTATGCATATACATAATTATCTGTATTTCAAAAAGCTGCCTGCAGTTCCAAGGACAACTGAGGATTCAGAAGTAGTGCTCCAAATGCTGGCATCATCCTGGTCTTATAGGAAATCAAAGAATTTGTGACTGCAATGTGTGATAGGACAACAACAACATTGGTCCCATTCTCAAACAACTTCTATCAACATTTATAACAAAATGAAGATTGAGTCAGTTACGAGCAAAATCAGTTATTGCAGGTTTTTAGCAAGGAAGAATTCTTCTCTTCTCTTCTCTTCTCTTCTCTTCTCTTCTCTTCTCTTCTCTTCTCTTCTCTTCTCTTCTCTTCTCTTCTCTTCTCTTCTCTTCTCTTCCTCTCTTCTTCCCTCCTTCACTCTCTTTTTCTCTCTCTCCCTTTCTTTCCATTCTTGTGGTCTGAATCCAAATGACCCTTCTTTTTCTCTCTTTTAAAGGACATGCTACTTCTACAGAGTATGTTTTCCATCTGGAATTGAATGTGGGCTATAATTGGGGTTACCTGTAAGTTTGAGAATGTGAGACTCTAGCAGACAGATGTGAGTATTTCAAGGGAATAAAAAGACATCCCATATTTTTCCAATCATTTTACAGTGATTGTTGCTTTTTTATGAGCAAAATAATCAAATGAGTCATTTTCCCCCTGCCCCCCACCTTTATGTCAGTAGCTCAGACATCAATGAAGATGTCTGTGCTCTCCGGAGCCAGGATAATGGCCAGCTTTTACTGCCACAATGTCAGAACTTCCATTTTCTGCCAAAAAATTAACTTCAGAAAAAGGAAAGTATCTCCCTTCCACTGACCCCCTTCTCTCCATCAAATAAAATAAAAATTCTGTTGGATTAGTCATATTTAACTCAAAATAAGTCTAGGATTAGGTGTCTTCCTTCCTATCTCACACAAATAAACCAAGCTAAATAAATGTCTGCTCATCATTTCAAGTAAGAATGAACTTAAACTGGATGTCTGCTGGATGACTATAACTAAGCTTTGGGCTTTGCTGCCAGATTCTCAAGCAGATATGGCCTTCTTGTTAGGAAGCTGCTGCAGGGATCAGTGCAGGGAGGTCCAGTCCCCATCCCAACCAACTCACATGGGATCTACATGCCTTATATCTCAGTTAGCTGCTCTTCAGGGTGTTTCTAAGTGCATAATACTTACCAGATCTGGCGTGTGTAGAGCTTTGGTATACAGCCTAAATTCAGTCTCATCTGTAAGGACTAATCCCATATGTACTGAGATACCCTTGTGCAGATAATGCTGATTCATACAATGTCACCTGCCCACTGAGCCATACCAAAAGGGCTCACTTTACTTCCCAGACCATCTTTACTCATATGTTTTACACAGTAGTTCAAAGTCAGTGATTCTTTGACATTTCCTCTTGATGATTATCTTCTTGTGCCTTTAATTGTAAAACAAGCACTAACATGTTTTGGCATTTTTTTTCCAAATAGTTGGCCAGCCACTGGTATAAAGTATTATCAAAATTCCTTCAATGAATGGACAGTGAGACTGAGGAAACATTTTGTCAGGGAAAGGGGGGAGGGAAGAAGAAAGATAAGTTGCTGTCCTTCAAACTCAATATCAGATAAGGATGTCTCCTAAGGAAAAAAAGCCTAAATTGTAACAGGAGCAGAAGCATTATATATTTAATTGCAGCAGCTACTGGTCTTTCATGAAGGGAGCCTCTAATCAAGGGCTTTGATTATAAAGGACACAGCTGAGATAAAAATCTTATACAACATTTTGAAAAGAAAAATTCCTCAACCTGGTCTTTTAAGAACACATTAGGTTGTACAAACTACAATCGTGTTGTGAATCAAGTCCACTTTTCAACAAGGATACCTTTTGCTTTGTTTACCTAAAATGTGACATAGTGTCCAGTCTATAGAAAAACTAGTTCATCCAAATACTGGCACAGGAAAATGCTTAAACAAGCAGCAAGAAAGGCCATTAGGGTGAACTCTTATACTTAAATGAGATGTGCATTAAACGTATTGCTGAAGTAGACCCACCAAGCTGGGGTCCTCTTCCTGCAGGGGAAAATTCCCTAGAGCCACAATACAAGGGCATATCCCAACTTATAACATTAAGTAAGAAGTGCATAGTCTTCTTCCACCTCACTTTCTTTTCTCATTTGTTTTACCTCTTTTTAAACTGAAGATTTCATCCTGCAAACTCTTAAATCCTTCTGTAACTTCACACATGTAAATTGTGTCTTTCTAGCAGTATATGGCTCTATTCATGTGAACAAAGTTGTGGAAGTTGTTAAAAATTGATGGGATTCTCACAGAAATTTAGAAAGTTGGTAAGACCTAGAGCCTATAAGAAATTTGTACAGCTTCTAGCCCAAGGGGTCTCCACCTGTGGCTAGTGTCCATATGTGTTGTTATTATAAAATGTTACAAAATTGAGTTGTCTTTCAATGAAAATGTAAAGCACCCGTTTCTAGGTTTGGTGGTTTTTTGTTTTGTTTTGGCTTTTTGTTTTTGTGATGCTTGGGAATATTTGGAAAGAGGCAACACAAAATACACATTTGAGAAAAAATCAAAACAAAGTTAGAGCCCATAACTACTCTACAGGGTCTCTTTAAAGAGTAAGCTATGAAACAAACTCTAAACTGAGATCAATCTAACCATCTAAGCTTTATATTAAAGAAGGGTTATCCATCTGTCATCTATTTTGTGATCCTTATCCATGCCTACACGCGAAGTCCTTGATCACATCCACTTCCTCTGCTAACCAGTTGCAACTTGAAGAGTTTGGCCTGTCTTCAGAGCTGTTTTCATCAGTTTCAGCTTCATTTTCTTTAACCCAATCTGCATGGGTTGTGTATGTGTAGTTTTGGGATCACTGGGCCAGGCACTGAGTAGCTTATTCTGCCTCCTGATGATCAGGTTCCTATTGCTGTACGATTTGTGCCCAAGTGCTGAAAGGGGCTTGTGCCTAAGTGATGAAAGAAATGTGCTTGAGCCTGAATGAAACCCAGTCCTTTGCTGCCAGCTCAGCACAAGGTAAATACTGGAAAACCCAAACGGTAGAGTGCAAGTGAAATATTGCATAGCTGTAAAGCTGATGCGCGGTCAGAAGATGAATTGCTTCCACTCAGGGTCTGATCCAGGCAGAGTGAGATCAGTGGAACACTTTCCAGTGGAAACTAATTCTGGACTTCACTGATATCAAGAGGTGACTGTCTGGATGCCACCAGATCCTACATCTCCAATTCATGAATGAGAACACAGGATGGTTCCCACTACTTTTACTGTCTTTTTCCGTCCATGTATCAGAGTTTAGAAGAGACTTGTTGCCTAGACCCTTTAAGTTCACCAGGTTACACCCAACAATGGCATTACACTTCGCCTTTGCATGAACGTGCAGCTGTGGTTAGTAAAGTACTGACTCAACAGATCCATTCAATGTGGGGACTCATTTAAATTGTGCCACATCTACTGAATTTCCTGATAAAAATACGTTTTTACTACTGTACTTAGCATAACATGGCTCAGCCCAGCTAATGGAAAGGGAGTGAGACTCTCTTCCATCATCAACAAAAGTCTGCTCCAGCTGCCCAATCCTTACTACAGGTGATGAAGTGTGAATCAGACAGAGCGCAGCTCAACTTTCACATGCAGGATTAGCTGGCAGGGTTGCCGGATAGAAAAATAATCTTTTCACCATTAGAATGAGCAAATTTGATCTGGAGTCAAAGAAGCACCCTACAATGCCATTCTTCACAGAGTGGCCTTTTAGCACAGAAGCACACTTGAGCCCATTTCATAGTTGTTAATGGAAGAGCAATTCTGTTACTCCCTTGGATACATAACAATAGAGACTGGTCTGTTAATACTTTTTTTGCCCAGTTTGTTGATAATTCTAGGACAGTTGCACTGACTTTTTTCTTTCTTCCCCTCTAGTTACCCATGGAAAAACAACCAAAACAGTTTTCTCAACAAAGACCACTACCTGTTGATTTACATGCAGTAAAAGTCCAATGGAAATCNTGCCCACTGCATATGCTATCACTGGGCACCACTGAGAAGAACCTGGCTCCATCCTCTTTGCACCCTCCCTTTAGGTATTTATATACATTGATAAGATCCCCCTCCCTGAGCCTTCTCTTCTCCAGGCTGAACAGTCCCAGATCTCTCAGCCTTTCCTCTTATGTCAGATGCTCTGTTTTTTTTCAGGCTAGGTTGTGCCCCTTTCCAGAAGGCAAGTCTCTATGTAAATATTACTTGTTGCTACCCATTTACGTTTTATGTCTGTGACTCACCACATTTTACATATCTATCTGACATAAGTGCTTCATGTGATACTATCCTATGGCCAGCTAAACATCAGCTGTTTGGATAAAATACTTAGGAATCTTTTAGAGAAAAATACACAATGACCCATGTCTGCTAACTCAAGCTGTAGTGAGCCTTTCTCATCATAGCTCCAGGACTTGAGATAAAACTTTTTCATTGAGATCCTTTTCCTGGTTCCATCAGTATGATCTTCTGTTTGAAGAAGTCTCCTATTTCAGCAGGCTGGGTTTCTGTAGTCCACAATTCAAGCCCTCTGTTTCTTCCTCCGCCTAACNATTGACTTGGAAAAAAGAGGAGAAAATGGAAAGAAGCTTTTTGTAAGAAACATCTGAATATAGTGGGCCAAATTCTGCTGTCAGTTCTGCAAAAAGATGGCATCAGATCTGGGTCTAGCAAAAAAAATCAAGAACATGTTTAATTATTAGCACATGAACAATTATTTTTGCCCTTCTTGGAAGGGCTATACGATATAAAATATACTTGTGG
>VYZW01018510.1:3500-15455 GCA_013401315.1 Balaeniceps rex | reverse complement strand
TTATAATTTTATAATTATAATATATTATAATGCCTCTGCCAATTGACTGCTTAGATAAAGGCTATCAGATTCATTATTTTCTCAGTGAGTAAACAAATTATATAAAAAAGACAACTTTCACCTTCAATAATGTGTACCATGAACATGTTTTAGAGACCTAAAGGTATCTTGTGTCCTTTCCATTTTCCTGACTTTTTATCATACATAAATTTTCAAGATTTAGGTTTACAGTTGGACTTGATGATCTTAAGGGTCTTTTCCAACCTAAATGATTCTATGATTCTGTGATTCTAAGATCTGGACAAATATCAGATTAAGAGAACACAGAAATCCTTGAAAAATAAAGGGATTTAGGATGGCAAGCTAGTCCAGGACTATGTCTTACTTCTCTTGTATCAATTTTTACACCCTGTCAGTTTCTGTGCATCACCTTAGCTGTGTGACACTCCTCAACACCCACAGCAGGGTAAAAACTCAGGGTGGCAGTGGCAGTGCATCAGATGTGAGCAGAAGACAGACATCAACAAACCTGAGCTGATGTCTTCATCACTGGTTTTGTTACACCAAGCGCTTTGTCAGCAGAGCCCCTAGCGTATATGCACAGCATGGCAGCAGAACTGCCATCATAGTCTCACTAATCCTCTGAAAGACATAAACTAAGTCTGACAAAGACTCTCTTCTATCAGCATAAATGTCTCTGCATAACGTATTTTTCTGACATAACAATGTCAGTAAGGGGTGAGGTTTTTTTCACACCCTCAGCTATGAAAGCTCTACTCATAAAAATTTTGAGTGTAATTTAGACGAAGACTGCAAGACTAAGAAATCAACATTAAAATCCCTAAGAACCCTCTCTCCTTTTTGTCTGTGTGGAGAAAAATCTGAGATGGCAGGAGAAGGATTTGTGAGCCACAGAAGGATAACATAAGGGTGAGTTTGATGTTGGGCTGTAAAATCAAGTGTTCATGTCACCCTCATTCAAAGATGATGTCAAGGAGTTTGGGGAGAACTAAGTAGTGTTTGGGGACTATAGCGATGTTAATCTGTGAAGTGGTTATCAAGATGCCACTTTCTGTACAGTGATATACTGGAAAGATGTTTCTAGGAAATACTCCATGTAATGGAGGTTATTTTCCTTTGCTTTCTATAGGATGCTACTGGACCTGTTGCTATTGCTCTTAGTCAATGACAGTGACAGTGCTCTGTAATATAAACAATTAATTATGAATAATGTCAGAAATTATAATATTTCATACCTTTCCCTTCTCAGTTACCAAAAATGTGCTACTCTGATGGATACATAACTATATAGGCAAATAATGTGCAGTATATACCATGCATACAGGTACATACATACCTAGATATAGTATATACCACTGTATTATATATAGTATATGTAAACATATACATATATATTCATATTGTATCTAACCCATGCCTTGAGATGCTAAGTTTTAGCTGATTGTTTAGACTTATTTAGTGAAGCATAAAATGCAATTTTACTGGAAAAGCCTTGACATTCCACTCCCTCCAGTGACAGATTCTGAGGCCATTAGAGATACTCTAAGGTCTGATCCACAAAATTTGTGCATGTCAGTGAAATGTTTGTTTATCATTACCATTATACCGTTATACAAACATATATGGTCTTGTATCCGTATATTCAAGATACCGCAATTTCTTTATGAAGGCAAGGCCTAAGTTCAGGACAGCTTCTTCTCATCTGTTACATTTAATTTTAAACCTATAAAGTATCCCTGGAATAATTCTAGCAAAGTTAAAGCATTTTGCCCTCATTGTTTGCAATTATAGTTCATAATTAATGGTACTATTATAAGGCTTTGCTTTATTCATAGCATTCATTCCATATTTCTATTCTCTCCAGTGTTTGCTTTTGACTTCAGGTCCCTCTTATTAACTCTTTGTATTTATTTAATTTGGCATGGCTGCTTTATCTGCAATTCATAAACATTTTAGTACTGTAACTACGTAATTGAACTTATGAACTTATCACGTAGGCAGTAAGTAACAGAGATTTTCTGGCTTGAATGTGTTTTTCTTTGAATGTTTTCTTCTGGACTGTATATTTATTGCCTGAGTAGTTGTTATCTTCATTGCTATTCTCTTAAGAGTCTTCTGGCACTGCTGGCAAATGTTCATTCACATGCAGATCTGGCTTCTGATTCCTGTTCACTAAGCACTCTTACTTCAGACAGTGCCCAGTTGTACAGAGGTCATTTTTACTAGTTCCTTTTGAATACCCCAGTCAGACCATATAACCAGGGCTTCTCCCATTGCTGTCCATCCTTCTGTTTCAATGTGTCTCATGTCACTCATTACAGAGGAAAACACATGTTTTCAAAAGTGGAAAAGGAAAGTTCTTTCTCCAAAATACTCTAATACTTAGGGTACTGCCTTAGGAGGTGAAAGAAGAGACTGAGATTCCTCTAGGGAAAGCTGTTATTCAAAAGGTGGGAACTTATGATCTTTTGTGAGAGTTATTTCAAACACTCTTATGGGCAGGCCTAATTCTCTAGAGCATGAATGGTGCTTAATAGACATCTCTGACTTCCACACCTGGAATACTGCATACGGTTCTGGTCCCCACTATACAAAAAAGGTGTGGACAGGCTGGAGGGGTTCCAGAGAAGGGCCACCAAGATGTTCAAAGGACTGGGAAGCCTGCCATATGAGGATAGGCTGAGAGAACTGGATTTGTTCAGCCTTGAGAAAAGGAGGCTTAGAGGTGATCTCATCACCATGTACCAGTACTTAAAGGGTAGTTACAAAGAAGATGGAGACTCCCTTTTTCCAAGGATTCACATGGAGAGGACAAGGGGTAATGGACACAAGTAACTCTTGGGGAGATTCCGATTGGACATGAGAGGAAAATTTTTCACAATGAGAACAGTCAACCATTGGAATAATCTCCCCAGGGAAGTGGTTGACTCCGCTACACTGGACACTTTTAAGACTCAGCTGGACAGGGTTCTGGGCCATCTTGTCTAGACTGTGCTCTTGCCTAGAAAGGTTGGACCAGATGATCCTTGAGGTCCCTTCCAACCTGGCATTCTATCATTCTATGACTCTATGACTTGGAATACTGAACCTGGAACGAGCCTGTGCTCCACCAGTCCTGTCTGTTGGGTGGGAGGTCCTTCCTCAGCTGAAGGAATTCCAGCGTCCTCCAAGGGAGGCTCCCTGGTCTCTCCCTGGCCTGTAGATGAGACCCTAAATACCGAACCTCTGAGGTCTGAATCATCACCTAGTGACGGTTTCCTTATGCCTGTGTCTGGTTAGATAAATGAATCTCACCTTTGGCTGATAGAATATACTATATAGTGTCATATAATGGGACTTAACTGTACTATTCATCCAGTTAAATTAATATACTGTTGTCAAGAAGTTACTGCCTTTCAGGAAAAATGGATGGTGTTGAACACAATACCTAGAAGTCTTGGGTAAAATTTTCAACTATTCAATATGTAACTTTCCTTACATTTTTTTTGTGTTGTACTCCTAGATTAAAAGACGTGACTTTATTTTTTTTAGTTCTTATCTCTCATTAATTAGTGTAGTAGTTTAGACAATACTGCTTTTATTGTTAATATATAATTATTTTAATGAAATGCTAATCAAAACTAATTATATTAGCAAAGACTCAGCACTTGCACAGCTCAGATCTTCTTCAGGGATGTATAGGCACTTTCCTTTTATTAGGTTTATCAATGCTTCTAACATCAATAAAATCTCAAGTGCACCAAGCATTAAGTTGCTGTGGCCTGCATTCCAGATTCAGTTTTGAAGTCACAGAAAAAGAAGAGAAAGGTTGAGTTAGTCTTTTCAGAACCTGGGGACAGAAAGAATAGGGAAGGGCTGTCCTTAGATCAGGGGCTCCTGCTGTTTGAAGACTGTGGACACTGCTGCTACAGCTTTTAAGCACATGAGCACAAAGGGCATATATTATATATTACTCATCCCCTGAAACAGAGCTGAACAGGAGGGTCCCCCTGAAGAGCTCCCCACATGTGAGAATTTGTAATTTGTATTTGGACAGTGCAGCATAGTACAATGCCAGGGAGAGGCTGCATCCCAGCTAGTTCTGAAACCGGAGGCACCCTCATGCTGTGCCTGTACCTGCCAGGGGTTACCTTAGTGTGCTTATGTTGCTTCCAAGGTCTAATGGAGCATAAATCTGCAATTGTGGTGTGGTACTGCACTGTGCAGTCCCATTGCATAATTTAGAGCTAACTGAGGTGTTCCTAACAGACTGTGGTATTACTTCTTGTAAGCATGTCCTTAAAGCCCTAAGGGTTTGGACTGAAATTAATTCATCTGAGATGCTTGAGGCCTCTTTTGGCTACAATGACAATGTTATGCTATAGTAGTTATGGTATTGCTGAGTGCAATTTCTTCCTAGAAAGCAGAAATGGCAGTTCTGTAGGTGGACATTGCTCTTTGGTTCCCAAAGGAACGTGTGCCACATTAAGATGAATATTCAAAATCAAGGACTGTCAGTGCAAAAGTGGTTTCCAGACTGTGCAACAAGGATTTGAAAAGCAAAACTCAGCTAATAGTTTCCCTGTGACTGAGATCAGGCACATCTTTAAATCCTTTTCAGTAATTTCTCAAGAATACATAGATTGTCTCCTCTTTTTCATGCGTTTGCAGCTCTGAGATGTCCATTCTATCAATGTCTTTTATATTTCTTTAATTTTATAATTTTATTAGACCAGTTATCTATGTGTTCTGGCCATTTACAATCTCAGTATTGCAAGAGTATTTTGATTTGTTTATTCTAATCACAGTTTTCTGGATGGTATCCTTGTTACCATCTCTGTATATGAGACAGTCAATATCGTCTTGAATTGCAACAATAAAATTTCAGATGGTTCACTTTCAATATTCTCTCTCAGGCATCATTTCTTATAACAATTACTTAAATTTAACATTCAGTTTCTAGAGTTATCTGTGGTTTCTTATTTATTTTCACCCTGATGGACTATTGTTCTTGTTCCACTAGTATTGGAAACATATTTCATAGCTTTTAGCACCAGCAGTTGGAATTTCTACACATAATCTAAGAATGTGATAATGATGATCATGTAATAGATTTTTGTATGCATAATTTCAGAAATAAATAGCTTAGCAGCCACTAAAACCTTTATGAAAGTTTTCCAATTGTTTCTTAGAATGCCATGCAATACCATTTTTTAAGTTAATGTTTTTCAGGAAGCTGAATCTCTTTCATTATGTCTAAACATCAACAACTACTACCATTTGAGACTAGGTGAAACATTTGCACAGAGTTGGCAGACAGAAGAATGGGAAGGTAGAGGATGTATAGGAGATCTGTGCCTCTCTGGAGTGGCAATAACAGGCTGGGCAGCATGCTCTAGGATTATAAAAATGGCTCCAGACACCTATCTTTAAGCACCTGAATCAGTCCCTAGTTGAAGTTTTGTCATGCATATAAAATATTTGAATAACTGTAGTTTCAAAACAAGATTTACAAGTTTAAATCTCTCACAATTTCATACATTCAAAAGCATTACCATAAAAGTGATCGCAGGACTCTTGGCTGACCGTGGTGACCATCACTGCTCCTGCTCTACTCTTCTTGCTCACACACTGCAGGGAGGTGCCCTTCCCAGCAAAAGCCTACTGTTTTGTCCACCTCTTTGTCACCTTCAGCACCATGTGGGGGGAGCGGAGACAGTGACAGTGACAGAGGGAGCCACCACTGCTGCTGAGCTTCCTCAGGCAAGTCAGAACGGGTTGGATTGGGACTCCTCTCCTGAAGCAAAGGGGCTCCTCAGTTGAAGGCTGGGTACAGGCACAACTGCAACATTGCACGGGCAAAGAACAAGGGCAAGGGCTTAAATGCTTCTCCTGAGCAAAGAAATGGAGAGTCCCTGATGGGCTACCTGGCAGGTAGCTTATTCACTATCCAAAACTGTGGACCACCTTCTCTCGCCATAATGATTTACCAGAGCTACTATTTTTTTTTTTTAACTCTTTATTGAAGATCTGTGCTTGTTTTCTCAGCTCAGGATGAATCAGTTATTATTCTTGATATGGGGTTGTCATCCACTGGCACTCAAAAATAATTCTGAATCACAAGGTAAGTTTAAAACGAGCTCTGTTAGTTCTCCTTTTGCCCTCAGTCTTCTCAATTTATATATTCAAGCTTTTCTATCTAATAATTTCATAATTTCATGTTTCTTTGCCTCTTTTTAATTAAAAGCTCACATTCTCAGGTAATGATACAGAAGTTAGGACATACAAAAAGAAAATAATTGAATTTGTGAAATCTGGTGACTCTGAGCAATGGTTTCATGGACTGTCACCTGAACCAAAGTTGTTGGTATAGTGAGTTCAGAAAAATCATTTACCCGCAGTTTTACAATGCTTCCCCATCTCCTTTATGTCATATTGTTAACATTATGAATGAAAACCTCAGAAACCTTCCAAAATTTTCTTTGAAGTACTTGGCTCTCCTACGCACTGGCATTCAGCTCGCACAACGGGTGGTGTTGCAAATGATTCCTTATGTCTCTGCAATTCAGTTTGAGGCCAAACCAGTTGAGTAGACCACATTCATGTAGACCAGCTGATGATGTTGGTACAAGGGAACTTATTTTTGCTCTCAACCTCACCTCATACCTGAGGTAGCAGCAGCTCTGCCAGCCAACACAAATGTCTTGGAGAGGAGTGTAAAACTGGTAGTTTTTACAACAAAAGTTGCCTTTAAAATGTCCTTCTGTAAGCAAGAAAAGATACACACAGAAATTAGATGTTAAATAGCTTCCATTACATTTTTTTGAGCATACAATGTATCAGTTTTATCTCCCTGGAGCAGTATAAAAAGAAAACATAAAATGGTTTTAAAACTCAGACAAACACTGTAGATAAAATTACTCGACTTTGCGAACACTGTTATTATCCATTATGAACATGTCATCCTGAACAAAGCCTTCACCCCTCCTTTTTGTTTTTTACAATAAAGGCATACATACAACACATAGGTTCATATTTTCCTAATTGTGTTTTTTATGAGCAAATAAATAGCTAAACTTTTACTTGATCATGAAGAACTAGGACAATTAATAGGGAAAACAGCATGTCTCCCACAACATCTAGAAACTTCTCCCTTATCCTAAAAATGCCCAGCAAAAGCAACAGCAACTTTGCTCACTCATCTTTTATTTTTACTAGTAACAGTAATCCACCATCCTGGACTGCTTTGGGAGAGCTGGGTTCAAATGTTCCAGCCACACAGGGGACTTGGAGTTCCACACCAAGTCCACACTGGGCTGGGACTAAACTGAGAGGAGAACAGAGGAGCTTCCCGTTACGATCCGCTGGTGCACCCATTTTCTGCAATGCCATTATGGCCTGTGGCTGCATGAACATGCTCCCGTTTTCTCACCCCTGCATTTAGGTCAAGGCTGTATCTGCCTATGTACTATTGAATACCAGAAACCGACACCATATAGCAAGTCCCAAAGGACCTATCATTGAGATTCACTGATGAAAGGGCGTAAATACCTGCAGAAAACAAAAAAAAAGTCAGTAACTGTAGTCCTAAAAAGTAAAGCCTTGCATATTCATCTGTACGTGTTGTAAGGATGAAAACAATATGCCATGATTTAAGAAAAAGTATTTAGATTGCCATGTATTCTTTCCATGATTTTTTATCACTGCAACCTTCTCCAGGCAATACCAAATTTGCACACACTGTTCCAGATTGTTGAATTTCCTGACTGGGGTGTTTGGGGTTTTTTTTAAATGAGAAAAATGAGTCTCCTAGCTGGCTGCCTATGTACCTTTTTCTGAGGTGCAAAAGGTATCCGAGCAAAAACTTGCATCTGTTTAAACCGCTTTGTTTTCTTTTTTTTTTTAAAATCTTCATGGGTTTTTTTGACTGGGGGGTGGTTTTAGGGGATAGGTTATTTTGTTGTTTGGGTTTTTTTTTTTGTTGAATAATCCAAAATAGCTGAATATCAGGGTTACTTATGAAATGTTATCTTTTGGTTTTCTTTACAGGAGAATTTTCCATTTCCTACAGGACTGTTTAATACTGTATTTTAAACTTTATTTCTTTTTTTGTAGATATTACCTAAAAGCAATATAATACTAATGTGGAAATACAATTGAGAAAGGATTGGAATATTTATTTCATATGATTAATGCTTGAACTCTTTTTTCCTTAATACAAGTAAAGACAATAGTAAGACTCCTAATGAATATAAATCTGATTTAAATATGAACCAGAAAGTTTCTGACCCTGTGACTTTTAAAGACATAATCTGTATGCCCAATATTCCTAGTTTTCTTTGATCTCTTAAATTTATTTTTATTACCAGAGAAGTTGCTTTGATACAATAAAAAGTTTAGGGACAATTTAATCTCTTATTTTACCTGGAAATCTTTAACGAATGACTCAATTTACTTCCTTACAAATCAGTCTATGACAGTAGATACAAATTAAAATCATTAATCTCTATAATGCATGCTGAGTTTGGACTGTATCCAGGAAGTATGCTACTTAAATATACTGGTCAAGACAAAAATCTTTGAAAATTATTCTGACTGCAGTTTGGATACAATAAAATAAGAAGCAGCTGCCCCATTTCTACAAGTTAATGGTGAAGATGTATCTTTCAAAAATCTTCATGTCTAAATTCAGGTATGAGCTTTATACAATTTCAATGTCTTTCCACTTTGCCCTAAAAATCCCTGTTTATATGTAAACAGTCAAAATAAGTAGCAACGTAGATCAAAACATGTACAGCAGATGCAATAATGTTTATTGTTGCAAATAATCATCATCTGGATGACTGTATTCATACTTCTCCCTTTCCTGCCATGCTACTTAAGTCAGTTGAATAGGCCTGCGCTTGACTAGGGTTTTGTTTTGGTTCTTTTTTCTTTTTTTTTCAGATTTTTTAAAATGTTTTTTTCAGGAATTTCTCTCCTAACTCTGTAGATCCATGTAAGAGATCTGTTTCCAAATCTGGGATTTCCAGGGTCCTGTGACAGAAATGATCAAGTGTTTCTGACTTCAGACATTGCATTTTTGAGTTTTACTTTCCCTTGCATATGGACATGCTCACATTTCCATATGCTGTTCCCCATATGTTTTATACCATAGTCCTGAGGGCAAATGGAGGAGGACAGTATATCGGCTTTGGCAGAGTGCAGTGCTAATGCAGTTGGACTGCTTCTGGTGTATGAGGTAGCTCTTTCAAGCTGTATATTGTCTTGATTCACAGATATTTATAAAACTAAAATGACTTTTGGGTTTTGTTCTTATTTCACTTGCAGCAGTCTAACTTGGACTTACTTTGGGAAACTTACACCTGCACTTATGACTTTTCTTTCCTAACTAGTATTTTCTTTCTTCCTCCCTCCAAGTTTACTCCTAATAACCTTACAGAAGTTTTTTCAGTCAGGAAAGGCAACGATGCCTTTCCACAAGACTTTTCCCAGGATACTGATCATTCTTTTGAATGTGAAGGAGTCCTGGAATTTCCGTGAATCAGTACCCTTAGATCCTCTGTGCAGCATCACTAATTCCCTAAATTCATTGAAATCTGACCACTTCAAACCAAGAACATTTGTTACAGAACTCCTTTTTTTTTAATCATTAATTTAAATTGAATTATTTAAGGTTACTTTCTATTAAATCCTTACAAGGATATCCAGATCAGTATAAACTTAGCACCACTTCTTGTTGGTTCATAGTGACTTAGCAAAGAAATCTGCCAGCTGTTACAAATCTGAATAGCCGAGGCTATTCAGTACTAATACCATTATTAGTTCATTTGTTCTCCGACACTATTTAAGAAGTTAAATACTTCTGTAATGATACCGTTCCCAGTTCACCATCTGTTGAATGATGATTGGTCTTTATATAACACTTACAGCAAAATTAATATTGAAGTCTTCTATGGTGATTAAAAAATTACTGTTTATTGAGACATCAGCTATACAGTTTCACAAATGTGTCTTCAGAAAGATAAGAGTGAGAAAACAGCCTAAAAGCTTTAAGAAGATTGTAAACAAATTAAAGAGTACAGCAGAAAATGTAAATTGGGAAATGCTGGTGAGAAAAGCTAAAAGACCCAGCCTAAAAAAACCAAGAAACTGAGTAGGATTATCCAAAAACCCTATCATAGAGAACTAGGAATCAAATTCTTATAACAGCAAGTTGAAGACTTTAGCTTAAATATGTTAGAAAGAAAAAGAGAGACAGCCAGCTTCCTAAACTAGCTAAGAGGCACTGAGGCCTTTCAGGAAGTAATTTAAGGATGATCTGCATTTGTATTTTCTTGCCCTAAGGTTTCTTTTGTAATGTTTTCCTTAACATAATGATATTTTTTAGTTTTAATCCCTGTCAGGCAGAGCAATTTTTGGGAGATCTGGCAACGATAACTGGGTACATGAAGAATGGTGGCTGGGTAAGCAGTGAACCCATTCTCCAGTAGAGGACTGACACACTGCTCAAAAGTCTTTTCCTAATTCATTTATTTGTGTGTTTGCAGGCTTACATGAGAAAGGGGGGTTCTAGAGACCTGGCATATCTGCATCCAGCTGCAAAGGCTCATTTTGGGGTAGGACCTCCCAAATGTCTAAGTTGTGGAGGGTTTTGACTGCTGTTGTGACAGACAAAAAGAGTATCAGAATTACTTTGGTGTGCATGATTGTCGTGTTGGTCACCATATCCGGATCTGGCTCAAGGGACAAGAGAAGACTCCCAAAACAAACCAGTAAAATCTCCTTCATTATTTTTTTCTGTTTTGTCCCCAGAAGATTGTCCACTATCCACACCTTCTGTGTGCTGATGTTTCTATGGCAAGTAGGATTCCTACAAGAAAGTTTCTGATAAAAGGAAAATAAATATTTAACAGAAGCATCAGTTGGAATGGGTGATAAGGGAACATCCATATTTTTCAGAGCTAAATCTTTGAAGATCAAAATTCCTGAAACAAGCTAATTTATCTTCAAAAGATGCATAAAATATAAGCTTGTACTATTTTCAGGACTCAACCTCTGTGTCAGACATAGATTTCCTAACCTGCTGTGATAAAGCAATTACCTCAAGCTTTGAAGTCAGCTAAAAGAGAAAATATTTAAGGATTCCATAGTCTGGTGGAGACATCTGGCTGGAAGACAGAAATTAGTGCAAATTTATTGCACTAAGCTAAGATACATGCCAGCCAACATGCCTCAACAAGGCACCTGATGCTTTTTAAGGCTGAAAATACATTTTAGAAAATAGAATGTCTGCAAATACAGTGGATGTTCAGGCCCTAAAAATGAATGAAACTATCCACTTCTATAGACTTGTCTAAACCACCTTACATTAGGCAACAAAGCCACCGAGATGAACTGTTTAGTAGTATGTAAATATTGTTTTTTCATTTTATCTTTTACCTGTAATCATTTTGTTCTTCATATTTATTAAAAGCAGACCAAATTCTGTTCATAACATAGGTGAAAATCCTCATGAAGTATTCAATGATTTTCACATCCCATAGGTGGGATACATCATTCTGAATGACCTCTGTCTTTACATCACTTATGAAGGTAAGCCTTCATATATAGCTTAAAATAAATGCATCATTTTCAGGGGCCTAAATTGAGTGGGATGGATTGCACCTTTACTGATTGATTTGATATTTGTAAATTTTGCCAACTTTCCTTTTACATTTCCATTAACATTTTTCAAAATGCTTAAAACAATATATCTTGATTTCTTTCTTTCAAAGAAAATTGAGTCGAATGATGCCATCTGTAAAAGGTAATTTTCGATTTAACCTGTAACTCCCTTACTTCTTAAAAATAAATTTCAAACTGTGCAGAGGCACTAAAAAACCCAGATAAACCCCAAACAGAAAAAGCACCCCAAATTATTTTCTTAACCTGCAAATACACTCATATGGGAAA
>VYZW01018505.1:34679-50523 GCA_013401315.1 Balaeniceps rex | reverse complement strand
GAGGGGGGGTCCTGGTGTGGGAAGGGGGGGTCCCTGCCCTGGGGGAGCGGTGAGAGGACGGACCCTTCTCAGGGGGAGCTGGGGGGGTCCTCAACTGGGGAGGGGAAGGGATGCCCTGTCTCCATCGAGGAGGGGGGCTTGGGGGTTTTGGTGGGGGTCTTGAGGCAGGTCTGCAGAGCTAACCCCACACCGGCTGCTCAGGGGGAGGGTTAGGGTTTTTGAGAAGCGTGCTCTTTCCTGTTACTTCTGAAATGCAGCGAAAGAGAGGTGGGGGAGTTTGTCAACGGTAGTGCAAGCTGCAGACTGTAACTAAAAAAAAAAAAANAAAAAAAAAAAAAAAAAGAGAGGGAGCCTCAGACTTAAATCCCTGAAAGCATCCAGCTGGGAAGAGAGCAGAAATGCAAGGAGAGGCCTCCAAATAATTAATAAGTGACAAAGGTTCAGTTTAATACGAGGAGAGAAACTATTTTTTGTTAGTGATCCAGCTTCTCCTTTTTTTTTCCAAACGCACACCGAGTGGTAACCTTCAGTCTCTCAAATACGTAAGCTGGTGGTTAACTTTGTGAACGCAGAGCTCGGTGCAGCTACTCATGCCCGGAAAACATGCAAGCGTTTTCAACATGGGTGACGAGAAGGAACACGTAAAAAATATTCTCTGTCTCACAAGAAGTGAGAAAGGGGGAAAAACAAACAAACAAACTGGGAAGTCCTAAAGGGCAGAGAGGTTGTGGTAGTCAAACACATGCATGGTAAATGCATCGAAGGTCCCGATTGCAGGGTAAACTCTGAGTAACTGCTCTGGGCTCTTGACTCGCAAGCCTCGGGTGTTGCACGTAGTAACTGCATGCTTGGAAAAAGCTACAAGTGCAAAACAGTCTTATAAAATGAGATGCCTTTGTGGAGGGAGGTGATGAGGGCAGTGGATCCTGATGAAGATGCAGGGGTGAGGTTTGCCGTTTGGCTTTACGGGTAGCTGGCTCTGTTGGTCACTGAGGACAGGGTGGGATGTTTCTCTTGAAAGAACAAGGAATAAGAAAGAAAGAGAGCTTTCCAACTATTTCATAGAACTGTAATTGAAGGGAAAAAAAAATCAGTCGAGGGCCTCAGTGCTGTTGGAATCGCTGTTATGCTGGGTGGCGTGGTGCCCGTTTGCACAGACACTCGTTTGTAGGCGCTTACTGAACATTGTGCATGAGTTAATGGATAGACTTTGATAGGACTGGCGTACCAGCATGACCCTATCGTTGAGGGAAAATGCTATAGTTCACTATTGCTGTAGTTATACTATGCTTTATGTAGCTTGGAATAAATAGAGACGCTGTTGTCCGGTACATTGAGCACAGCTTTTGGGTTCTGCTCCTGTTATGACCTTGAACAAGTCACTGGAGTTACCGAGGTTTGTTTTATCCTCTACCAGCAGAGAGCAGGGATAGTTCACCCATGCTTAGTTGCTAGTGCTGGGGTCAGAGAGAGTGTCTCGGTGACTAAATCATGCTCTTAAAGCGCTTTAAAAATCAAAATGATGTTGTGCAAAGAGTGCGAACAGCTTTGCCGTTGCTTTGATAGGTTCTGCTCTTGGAACTGGATCCACATGGGCAAGTCTCTGTGTCCGTGCAAGGTGCTGTTGAGGTAAGCGGGATTTTGCAGGAGCTCTGGTGGCTCGTGGTGTCTGACCTGGTTGCTGACCCCGTGTGCTGCCTTCTCTTGACGTTTCAGGGCACGGAACTGAAAAATACGATAAATGTTTATGCCTGTTTATTGATCGTGTTGGGCCTAGTTCTGTATGGGAAGACGGTGTGTCCACTAGTCGGAGAGATGGGCCTTAGTTGTACAGCGCTTTTAAAATGTCTCTGCCTCACTGCTTTTTGTCTGTTTGTTTTCCATTTCTTTCTTCTGAAGCAGCTTTCGGCAAATACTTGTTCCCATGTATGAAGATGTCCTTAGTGGACCTAGGGAAGAGGTTGCTAGAAGCAGCTCGCAAAGGCGAAGATGACGAGGTGCGAAAGCTGATGGCAAGCGGTGCTCCCTTCACCACTGACTGGGTATGGCGGAGGAATAGACCTTGGTTTTCTGTGTGAAATGGGTTGCGTGTGTGCTCTTTAGGGCTGAACCTAAAGGATGCAAATGGAAATTGGAACAGTAAAACCAGAGAATGGATTGGCAGAAAATGCGTCTCTGGATTTCTGTGGTGGAGCAGATTCCAGATTCGTCTTTTTTAAGCTCCTCGTCTACCCTTCTTTTAAATACCTCCAGGTATTTAAAAAATACCTGCACTTTAAAAACCAAGACCTTCCTCAGGCGAAGATGAATTGACGTTTGTGTAAAGGCTGATCTCTGTCTGATGCACAAGAGCACAATCATAAGTACCGTGCTGTCCCGGACAGCAATGTATGTAGGGTTTGATGCTTTAAGAAGTGCAGTTCCCAACAGCTGAGATAAATGATGAGTCAAGTCAAATTGGAGGAACTGTTAAACCTCTCAGCAATAGGAAGTTCTTTTAAGAATGCTTTATTTAATTGTTTAAACTCTCTCAATCAAGAAACTCATCTTTGAGTTGGTTTTTTTTTGTTTGTTTCCTTAAAAAAAACCAAAACCATGAAAACAAACAGGCCCATCCTGGGTTGAAAAGGAAGTAAAAGCTTTAATGAAACCAAAGGATAACAGTTGGATCAACAGGGAACCAGAGTGTAACCAACAAGCTATCCGTAGCCATTTTCCATCACCAGTTGTCTTCATTTCCTAACTTACCAGTCTGTTCATTCATAACTTTGCGAGATGAAGGAATTAGCTGTATCGGGAGGTAGCAAAGCCTAGTAATATTGTAATACTTTGCTAAACAGTGGTGAAATTGTCTGTCGTGATATAGAAATGGCAGAGATGTCCTGCTGTGGTTTGGAAAAGAAGCTTAGTGATAAATGGATGGCACAGTGGAGAAAGTAAAAGCATATTTTATCTTCAAGTCATCAGATAACGTAACGATCCCTAAAAAGTGTAACGTTTGTTATTGGATATGCAGCCCCTTATTTCCGAGTGGAGAAAAAATTGAATTAATTTTTTCTAGAAGCTTTGTCATTTTAATTACTGCCAGACATACCCGTGGTGATTACTGTGCCTGTCCTCTCTTGCTGTGAACTGACAGTAACTCTTCTAAATTAACACGCAGCTTGGGACGTCGCCTCTTCACCTGGCTGCCCAGTACGGCCACTATTCGACAGCAGAAGTGCTGCTTCGGGCTGGCGTTAGCAGAGATGCCCGAACAAAAGTGGACCGGACGCCACTACACATGGCTGCAGCTGATGGACACACTCATATTGTAGAACTGCTGATTAGGGTAAGTATAGTAAATTAGATATTGCTTTAAGGTTGGTTAAGGTTTGGGGGTGTTCAGCCTGGAGAAGAGGAGGCTGAGGGGAGACCTTATCGCCCTCTCTAACTCCCTGAAAGGAGGGTGTAGCGGGGTGGGGGTCGGTCTCTTCTCCCAATAACAAGCGATAGGACGAGAGGCGATGGCCTCAAGTTGTGCCAGGGGAGGTTTAGATTGGATATTGGGAAAAACTTCTTCACGGAGAGGGTTGTCAAGTATTGGACGAGGCTGCCCAGGGAAGTGGTGGAGTCCCCATCCCTGGAGGTATTTAAAAGCCGGGCAGACAAGGCGCTGAGGGCCATGGTTTAGTGGTGGCCAGGGACGGTTGGACTCGATGATCTTAAAGGTCTTTTCCAACCAAATGATTCTGTGATTCTGTAAATGGCCCTTGGAGTTAAGTGTTGATGTCCCTGTTCAAACGCTAGCACAGGCACCGCTTTTAAGACATTGAGAGAAGACAGCGCCCAGACACGTAACGCTTATTTCTTTCAGAACGGGGCTGATGTAAATGCCAAGGACATGCTGAAAATGACCGCTTTGCACTGGGCGACAGAGCACAACCACCGAGATGTCGTAGAGCTGCTCATCAGATACGGCGCTGACGTCCATGCTTTCAGCAAGTTTGATAAATCAGCTTTTGATATTGCTTTGGACAAGAACAATCCAGAGACTCTGGTAATGCTACAGGTAGGTTGAGGAAGGAGAAACTTGTCGGTAATTCTCTGACCTACAGCTGTATCTGCGCGAGGGTGAGAAGGATCATGTTGTGTCCGATGGGATCATTTTCTGTTTGCAGAGAGAACTAGAAATATAGAGGTGGATGAGGTTTGGTTTATTTCTAGTTCAACCTGTGCGTGTCTACTAGGACTCCGTGGGTGGTGGAGTTTTATTGCCACGCATCTTGCGCAGTTGTAGTGTAAGTTGCCAAGTTTGGGTGGCAGTTTTGTCACAGTTTTTGCACCGGTGTCCCTGATGTGCCGCAGAGAGAAATAATCTACCTCTAAAATGTTTCAAGGATGCTAAATACCACAGAAAGCGTGACGAATGTATGCCTGACCCCACTCTCCTTCCTAGGAAGCGATGCAGAACCAGGTAAACACTCATCCAGAGAGAACCGATCCTGTCAGCAACACTGTGACTCTCACCTCACCATTTATTCTTACACCAGGGGAAGTTCTCAATCTCGCCAGTCTTGTCTCTTCAGCAAACGTCAAAACAAACTCAGGTAAGGTTTTATGTGACCTCGAGTGGGAAAGTCTTGAAAAAAGTTCCTAAGACTGCTTACCGGTAGAGGGCAGATCGTCATTTAGTAGAGGAAAGGTGAAATACAGCCAAACACGCCCAACTACTGCTTCCTGCCCCAGAATATTTTTACTATCGAAGGTAACAAAGCAGATTTCTAGCTGGTGTAAATAAAGGTGGTTCCACTGGAAGTGGCAAAGCTCTGCTGAGCACAGCTGTGGGTCTGCTCCAGGTCTGTTACAAACAACAGAGCTTGAGAAAATGGATTTGGCACTGATTGCAACAGAGGAATAACGAGAATTATTGCCTGTGCCAAATCCTGAGCACTGCAGAGCGGTTGGGGAATGGTTTGCTTTGTTCTTTAGTGGCTTCAAGAGCTGAATGAATGTTTTGCTATGTATAAATGTTGAGTAAGGAAATTGCAGAATAAGTAGGTCTGTCGGGTATGTAGCTTACTCCTTATTTCTTCTGTCCCACATGTTAGATGGAAACAATTAGGTTCCTCATTGTTCTGTGAGCCTTATTTTGGTGGGGAAAACACTTTTAACTTAAGGCTGAGTGTGAATTCTTTTTGTGTAATTCCAATTTTCATAATAACTCTTAAAGTGAATTTTCTGTATTTGGGGAAATCCAAACCATTGTTTCTTTTCAGTCTCAAGGAGGCTACTAAATGCAAGTTTTGTGAAGCTATTTGGCCTCATCCTGCAAACACTTCTGCATGTGAGTAATTCTTTGGTTAGTGGGACTGTTCACATGCGTGAATGTTTGCTTATTAGCTAGAGAGTGCTTTTAAAATCCCGGATACTGATGTTCTGTGGTCCCACCCGGACCTCTCTGCCTGTGCCTGGCCACAGTGACTTCAGCAACACTCCGAACTTGCTCTCAAAGCTTTCGGGGCTGCTCACAGATTTGAGGCACTGGCAAATCCTAATTTAGAAGGGGAAAAATGACCCAAAATCTTCCTCTTCCATCTGTGAGGAAAATGCGGTGTGACTGGCGCACAACGTCTTCAGTCGAGGATATTCCACAAACTCAAAGGGGCATAAACTTGGGATTTTATACCCCGGGTGATGCTCTGGCCACGGTCAGCGTCGCTGTCTCTGCAGACAGATCTGGCTCTGCCTGGAAGCCAGGTGGGAGTCTCAGAAGCCGACGAAAACTGCTCATTTCCAGCTTAAACACGTTCACAGCCTGTTGGGACCTTCTCCTGGTGCGAATGCAGCCCTTTAGTTGAAATCAGTCTTCTTTTTCCATCCCCTCCATCCCTTTGATGTGGAAATCAGTCCTGTCCCCTCTGCCTTTGTTTTGCCAGGCTAAGCAAAGCAGTTGCCCCGAGTCCCTTGAATCCATCCGTGGTGTGTGGGTGGGTGGCCATGGGCAGCGCTCCGGATGAGCTCTTGGCAGCGGCCTTGTAAATCCCTATCTCTCACTGCACCTCTCCTCATGTGTCCTGCAATGTAATCTCCTTTTTCAGTGCCACAACATGGAGGTGGCTTATTGTCCACGTGTGACCGGACTAAAATACTCTGGGTTTTTCCCCCCATGACGCTTCAAGCACCGGTAATAGCCAGTCAGCGTGAAAATAGCTGGTGTCTCCTGCTCTAGGCCACGTCAGGAGGTTTTTTTCTCATTTCCCACAAGAGGGCATCAGCGACTGCGCCCTCATTATAACAAAAAAATCTCTTATTTAACACTTATAACTAATAATTGTTCTTGTTTCTCTTGAATTCCCTATATCTTCGGTTCTTGAAAAAGTTTTTAAATGGGAATAAATATCTTTAGCTGGTCTGAAGAAATCTGGTTACAAGCTGCTGAAAACAGTTGCTAGGCCCGCGGTATTTTCACGTGCCTAGCCCACAGACTTTTGAAAGTATCGTTCTTTGAAAATAAGTCCCTTGATAACCTTTGTAAAAGGAGGAGCTGACGAGAAAGAGAGAAAGTAGGTTGCAAGGGTTAAGGCAGGGGAACTGTAGATGAACTTCCCTCTGTATGCTTATAATCTATTTGTCTATGCTGGCAATGAGGTACAGGGTCTCTTTTTTTTTTTTTTTAAGAGGAATTGTGGGTTATATGCACCGAGTTTGCACCCGTTTAGTTGATTTCCTGTTCCATTCTTACTAAGTCTGCCTTTGAATAGGAATTGCTATGGTCAATTGGAGGAAGAAACATTGGTATTTTGGAACCCAGAAGACTTGTTTATCTTATTCAAATCAATACCCCCTTGCAGTAACTGTGGTCTTTCCATTAATGAACCTGAGAGGGGAGGAAGAAAGGACCTGTGTGCCCAGTACACTGAAATCAAGTGATTTACGTAGCCGATTTCTGCACTTGAGCAAAAGGCTGTTTAGCTGACTTGTGCTAAAATGTTTGGTCTATGAAGTAACGCTGAAGACTGTACTTGGAGACTTTCCCAACTGACGAAGAACTTGGGTGCTGTAACTTACTCCTAATAGCAAGCGAGTTTAATATATTCTTTAGGTTTTGCAATTTTTGAAAGTTCCAGTACAACGTGAAGCCAAATCATTACATGCGTAGCAACCGCTCTGCGTAACGTTACAGCGGTCAGACTCCAGCACATCTGTGAGTGTCATCGGGCAGCGTGGCTGCACCTTGAAAAGCCGTCCACGGCTCCGGATCGAAGCTCGGCATGCCGAGTAGCCCGGCGGACAGCCCGTCTTTCTGTAGTTCTTACAATAAAGCTGGAGCAAATCGGTTTGCATTTGCTGTTCTTTTTGTTAGGCGATTCAGAAATAACTTAATGAAATATTTGCTTTAAATTCGATTAAAATTAGCATAAAATACGGTCCTGAAGTAGTATCAAAGCCCTTTTTACAGTTAGTAGAGGCACCTCCCATGAAAAATCATCCGTACCCTTTCTCCATTGACCATTGGGAGCCTAGAAGATACTTCATACCTGATCTCTTGATCTCTAGATGACAAAATTGTTGCATTCTGACTTCTCTGTTCGCCGTTTAGATACGGCAGGGCCTGCCAATCCTTCAGTTTGCCCTCATCTTTCCCAACCAGGTGACTCGCCTGTCTCTGCAGTGGAGTTTTCCAACTCCACGACCTCCGTGCTTGCCACGCTTGCGGCCCTCGCTGAAGTATCCGTACCGCTTTCCGACTCAGACACAGGTAAGGGAAACGGGTCAGATGCCGATTCAAATTTGTGTAGTTCTAGCGAGTATCTTGCGAGGAAATTGGAGGAAATTTAAGATGTGGAAGTGAATTTGCCTTCTTTCAGGGTAAGGAAGAGATGATGGTAAATATTTGTGAAGCAGTGGGTTAATTTTGGCTATTTATTTATTTAATCCCAGTTAAAACTTAATTAAAAAACCAGCAACTGTTACCAATAGAAGTAACTTAATTTTTATTAACCAGCAGGTCTGACCCTGACATCACAGTACTTGGCTCTTGATTGCTTTAACGGTTACATAAAAAAGAAGAAAAAACATAAACCAGCAACGCTCCAGAACATGGGTTTACTTGAATATATATAAACGTAGATAAACATTTGTTTAAGAAGGAAATTGTCTGAAATGTTTTCTGCCCCCAGTTTGCTGTGAAATGTTGGTAGTCAACAAATGTTTTGAGTCTCTTGAGGCTCTGGTAACTTTCTTATGGAAAGGTTTGGGCGTTTTTTGTGTTTGGGTGTTCTTTATGATCTTTTGTGGTATGTTTGTGGAGTGTAATGTTTGACCTTTAATTAACTTCAGATTTAGAAATCTGATAAAGTTTATATAATCCTTTCACCTTGGAATTAATTTATTTTCCCCAAAGCTAAGCATTTTTCCTAGAATCTAGATGAGCAATTTGATTTCTTTTAAGCTGCTGGTGCCACACTGCTGATTCCTTGACCTGCGGCACTCGAGTGTTTTCCTCTTTGGCACCCAGAGAGCGTGTAACAGGTCACATCCCCTCTGTTTCCTGCGCTTGCAGCGTATGCTGGGAGCAGGATGCAGCCGAGGGTTTGCAATCCTCGTTATTTGTGCGAGCCGTTAAATCACACAAAAAGCATCCCAGGAAGTTGAACTGGTCTGTGATCATCTGGCCAAACTAAATAGGCTTCTCGTGGTTGCTTTGGCTGTGCTGGTGTGGATGGGGATCTTGAGGCACAAAGAGTTTTTTGCGTGTGGTTTGTCTTCGTTAGAGCTGGGGGAAGGGTCGCGGAAGGAAGCTTTGCAGAGCCAGGTCTGCTTAACAGCTGCCTCCAGCTCCAGGCTTTTTAATTTTATTATTATGCTTGTGTGCTAGTACTTATTAAATTACACAAAAAATGCTGGGTTTACTCTAGAAGACTTGTTTTGCTAAGGTGTGGTGGATTTTATTTTATTTCCTCTGCTAAGACTTACTGTATTTCCAGATTGTTTTCCATAAGAAGGCATCCCAGGAGCCTCAAGCTGCGTACTTGAGCTTTTTCACTAGACTTCAGTTTCTATTCGAGGAAGAGAGACGGAAACACTGACCTTTTTTTTTGGCACTTACTTTATTTCTCAAGGTAAGACGGAGGAAATAGTGGAATCAAATTCTGTCGATTCTGCCATACAACAAGTGGTTGGCAGCGGAGGGCAGCGCGTCATCGCCATCGTAACAGACGGGGTTCCCGTGGGCAGCCTGCAAACAGCCATCCCCACCAGTGGCCTCAGCCAGCCCTTCTTCCTAACCGTGCAAGATGGACAGCAAGGTAAGGAGGAGCTGAACTCGAAAGGCAGCGCTGAGGNGGGCTTAACTTAAAAAAAAAAAAAAAAAAAAAAAACTGGTGTTCATGAACCCTGTCGAGCCCCGCAAGGCCGGCGGCTGGTGTGATCTGGCTTGTCGGTTCTGTGGTCTAACAGATCCGTGCCTGACTGCTGGGCTGCAGCAGCGGTTAAAATATCTGTGGGACTTAGTCAGCAGTGGAGCTTGCCAGCGACTTGTGTGTAGCTTAATTCACACTGCTACGCTTTAATATTTTGGTCTTTGCATTAAAACCAAGCCCCTTCAGTAGAACGTTGCGGGAGGAGAAAGGCCAAGGTAGCCGTTGTCTCTGCGGCAGCCAGGCAAAGATGATTCCCTTATCTTGTGGCAAACTTCCCAGTCTGGGAGTAAATCACCGGCCGATGAAACCGCAGCCTGTTACCTTTAGCAATCATTCCATCGTTCTTACAAAACTTAACATTAGGCCATTAATATCAGCTTAAATACACCTTTTCCTCCCATAATGCCAGTTATATTGCCTAGGGCAACATAACTATCAATTTTACAAGGCCAAATGTAAATCGTGTTCAGTAAAGCAGGGCAGAGCTCCAGAGCGCTTGTACAGTGAATTTTTGTTTCCTCAAGGGATGTAATTCATCAGCCTTGTCTACTACCAACAATTCTTTTAGCATGTCCTAGGGATACTCGATTATTTGGATTAACGTTGGCGTAGAAAGAGAGGATTAGGAAGCAGGGCAGCTCTCCTGTAAGATGCGTATGGTGTTAACAATGCAAGATAGGTTACACCAGTTCTGTCTGTTTATGGACTTCATGAGTGAAAAGCAATTTTCTAAAGCTGTTAATTATTCAGAATTATTTGCCAAATTACTACAAATAATTCCTGGCTTGTAACCCATTCTTAGTCTAAGGAAGACAAAGGGAGAACTGTTTAGGTAGAGCTACCTACAGTAGCTCACATGGTGCGTTTCTCCTCCTTGGTTGGATGAATTCTTGCTACTGGCTTCCCAAAGTGAAAACCCATGTTTGCAGATTTAAAATGTGTTTATTCTCTGGAGTATTCGCAGCTCTTGAGTGCGCTTAAAGCTGATTCAGAGCTGGGGGCTGTCTGTACTGGGAATTTTCGAGAGGAGCTTTTTCTATTCCTCTTGCTTAACCTGTCCTCACTATTATGAGGCATCGGAATGATAGTTTTTACCTCACATGTTTTCTAAGATGCGAATCTTTGACTTTGGATTCTGTCAGCCCCGTTGTGGTGAATTACTCGAGTATATAATAAAGAAAACTGGAAACCCGGTCCAGAGTTTCTCTCCTCTCTGGGAAGACTTCGGCATTGCCGATCCACAGGTCTCCTTTTTCTCCAGAACCACACTGACGCACTGACTTCAGAGAAGTCTTTTGGGAAACATCTGTGCAAAAGCATGTCTCTCACTGTGTAATTTATCATGTTTTTAATTTTTCAGTTTTAACTGTACCTGCTGGTCAGGTTGCAGAAGAGACTGTTATTGAAGACAGAGGTGATGCAGAAGAGGAAGAAAAGCCACTGGCCAAGAAGCAAAAAGTGGAACAAAATGTAGATGACTCAAAGGAAGACAAGGTAGATACTCCTGCTTGTAATTTTGATTGCCGCCATCTCCTGCCTGTTTCTCTGCTGTCCTGAGGAGGTCAAATGCCATCTCAGAGTGAAACGAGCTGTGCCCCGCTCAGCTGAGCACGGGGATGTCTCTCTAACAAACTCCGCTGGGTGGTTCCCTGCTCTTCCCGTGCACGCTCCTGCATTAGCAGTGAACACGCAAGTGGTTGAGAGGAGCGATGCTCAGTCGAGGCTAGGTAGGAGGAGAAGAGCCAGCTGAATCACTTGTTGCCGTTTTGCCTATGCTGAAGCTGTAGCTCAGGGTTTTTAGATGAATCGTGGTCATTTACTGAGATTATTTAGGATTTCCTGTAGAAGCACAACACGTTGGCTGGGTGTAAGTCAAGTCTCAGCTCTTCATAAAGCAGCAGGAACGACTCTCCCATCACTCTCCGTTGGGGAGGAAGAATGTTCTTCTCGATTGCTTCTCAACTTTTCAGCGCTAATAGCTCTGTATTTTTCTTGCTTCTTGGTTACACCTGTTTCCAACCTTTGAAATTCATCACGGTGAGATGACGCATAACTTCCCAGCCCACCTCCCTGCACGCTGTGGGGACACCTACCAGCCAGTTTGTGCCTTCCCGTGTCCCGGTTGCCTCTGGTAACTTGTGATGAGCAAGCCAGTTGAACAGAACTCGACACGGGCACGTTTCTAGCGCCGCCTTAGAGCATTTGGCTTTTGTAACTCATAACTGTTGGGAGTGCTCGCGCACCCTGTTTCCTTCGTGTCGCAGCTTGGGCCTCCATGGTGGGCTTTCTCAACTTTTGTTTTCTGTAGGACAGCGTTGAAAGGGAAGTGCTACAGCAGCAGTTGCAAGAGGCGAACCGGAAGGCTCAGGAATATCGCAGCCAGCTCATAAAGAAAGAGCAAGAGGCGGAGGAGTACCGGCTGAAGCTGGCAGTCATGGCGGGGCAGCAGCGCAACGGAGCCGAGGTGACGGTGCTCGAAGAGGTTGCCGAGGTTGACCCGGTTATGGTAACCTCAGAAGACATCAAGGAATCTGTGCTGTCCATGCTGGAAACGGATCAGCCTACTGATATCGCTGTGGAAACTGTAACCTCCTAATCCTCGGTGATTGACTGGGTTTTGTCAAGGAAAATAACCTTTTGTTTTGTTTTGGTTTTTTGGTTTTTTTTTTGTTGAATAAGGTGCTGTCGGCAAGCAGTGTTGAGAGCAGAGGGCTGTTGTCAAAGCCACCCCATCGCTGGGGGTCAAAGCTTCTCCAGCCGCTCACCAACATAACTCTGCTTTCAGCACGGTGCCAAAAAGGTGCTTTTAAAGCTTGACCTTTGGAAGCTTTTTAACAAAATTTTAGCCAGCGACTGACCTGACGGCTTATTTGGTGATGTCAATACCTGCGTTGTTGGGGAGTGGCAAAGAAATACCTCATTGCCAAAGCAGCTGGTGTTAGCTCTCAGCTGCCTGGAAATTACAGCACTGAAAACAGACTTTCTGCAATAACCTGAGGTGTTGGCTCCCTTCTGCGAAGTCGAGTGACTGGATCCGCACCTTCAGAAAAAACAGGCTCTTGGGGTATTGCTTTAAAATCTTCAGAGGTGCGGAAGGGATTTCCCCTTTCAGCTGGAAAGTGAATTACGCGTTCTTTTTCTTCCAAAACTATGAATCCTTTTGATTGAGGCAACCTTCAATGCAAGAGCAAAGGCTGGGCTGAAGGTCTGTCAGCCGGAGCATTTCACGCTATCAGGGAATACTACGCTTCGCCCTCGTCATTTCAGGAACGATTTGGGGAAGCTCATCCTCAGACCCCTTAACTACCCAAAGGCATCACAAAAAAACCCCTCCTCTTCAGTTTTATGATATTTAGTCAAATGTTCTATTTGACGCTTCTGCGCCGAACGGTGGCGTTAACCGATTATATACGCAAAACTATGCATACGGCGGTTGCTGCAAGGCAGCCTGGGAGTCGAGTTGTTTCTGGAGATACATATGTCACTTTTTTTTATACTAAACAGCTTTTATTTTTAAAGATACTAAACCCTTTTTTAACGAGCAGCTGGTCTTGTTAGTGACATGTTTGTATTTTTTACTCTTTGCGGGTCTGTTTAGTGCAGGGATCCGTTTAGTACAGCGGATTACGGGTTTCAAGACAGCGGGGAACTGATTGGAAGCACCCCGAATAATCGCGTGGAGCTTGATAATGAAAGATTAGCAAGTGAAGTTTAGAAAAATATACCATAAACAAGTGAAGTTTAGAAAAATGCCATCACGTAACGCCCATTATCATTGGGCGCAAAAAGGTTTTAAGGGCGAGGAGCGCCTTGCGGCTCCGAGGCGCTGCAATCTGAGAATATCTTCTTGCAAGATACAAAAATCATAGCTCTTTGGGCCTGTAGTTTATTAATTTGGGGGTTTTGGGGTTTTTTTTGTCCCGGTTTTGTAACCGTTGGCAGGATTCAAGGTAATAATTCAATGTCACGGTCCTTGCATTGCATTTTTCCCTGGTATTTCCAAGTGTGTCCAGATAATACCGTTTTCTGTCAGTTCAGGTACTGCCTTTGTTAACGTTTCTTTGCCGACAGATCAGCCCGTATCGTGACGTCAGAGACGTAATACGGACTAACGAGTTCATAAATATATGAACGTGCCGTAAAGGCTCTGAATTAATTTCTTGCCCCAAGAGGAAGCTGGTTTTCATCCTAAAATGGGTCAGTTCCCAGAGGTTGGGCCTGAAAGGAAGGTGGGATCTGCCAAAATCCCATCTTCGGCAAATTTCCCAGCGTTTCACCGGTTGGGTTCACCAAGGAGCTAGGAGAGGAAGGTTTTTGTGACTGTTACTGTAAAGGCATCGTGAGACTTGCTGGGTTTTGAGAATCTAAGTGCATTTATTTATAACCAGTGTAGCTATATTTATAAACAAGACTTTTTTATCTTTTTTTCCAAGAGATGTTGTGAAGAAGGCTTTAATAATTATTTTTTATGAATGAATATTTGCCTGGTTATTGGTTACTTTGGCGTTTCCTCGCTGACTTCGAGCACACGTCAAGTTATTTTTGTTCGTTCCCCAGAACATTGACAATTTGGGTCTGTTTGAACTAAAAATCTACGTCGGAGGGTTCAAAACAGTACTAAAGTAAATCCAGGCAGATTCTTCCAATACGCAGAAGTGTTTACGGATGTAAAGGGACGCTGTCACCTTCGGGTTTTATGTTTCGCCTGAAATTTGTGCTTATTATTTGTAAATTTGAAGAGCTGGGCAGCTGTCATGTATATAAACGCTGTGTTGTGCCTTCGACAGTGCTGCGATTCTCCGTTATTTCCATCTTCCCCCTGAAAAGGGTCAGTTTTGCCAAAAAGGCCCTTCAGCTGGGAAACAAAACTTCCCCTTCAGAAGAGGAGGAAAAAAAAAAATCCATGGTGCTCACGGTAACTGGATTTGGTTTATAGAGTTGGAACAAATAAAGCTGATGCTGTTCTTAACTGCTTCGCCTTTGGCGGGGGGGGGGAATCACACCTTAATTTTATTTTTAGAGGTACTCGCGTACGGGGTCTGAACAAAGATGAGGAGAATTTGATCTCCGCCCGGTATTTAGAAAGAATTTAAACCTGGCAGCATCCTCTGCTCTTCCACAGAAAGGAGCTGGAGCTTTTTAAGCCAAGACCAGCAGTTTTCTGGGCGGCGCGTAGTCAGCCGTGGCAGCGTAGGGCGGTTGTGAGCGGGTAAATAACCTCCCACCGGAGTCTGGGCCGGATTGTGCCGCGTCAGGGCTTTTCTCACCTACGCCTTCTCCATCCTCGCACCGCTTTCACCGGCGAGGGCGGGATTTGAGGAAGGTAAAGACGAAACAAACCCCTTCCCTCTCGAAGGCTGTGCTTTTATAGAGGCAGAGCAGCCGCGCTCCCCTCTGGCCACGCATCCAGCCCAACTTCCCCTTGGGATCGCAGCCACGCTTGCTTGCGGAGAATCCCGGCCCGCTTCCCGGCGACACCGGTGTGGAAGTCACGGTCTTTAAAAGGAACGCACATCGTTTCTCCTCGGTGGAGGAGGTGGCGTGGTGCTAATTGAACCAATTTGGGTTTGATTAGACATCTGTTTCCCTCTTGTTCTCAGTAACCAGCTCTAACCGGTTCCCATTATCCTAAATGTTGGGAAACATGGAAATTTCAACGTTTATACTTTTTTTTTTTTTTTGGTACTATGTTTCTTAATAAAATACCGTGACCTCCATCAGCAGCTTTCCTTTACCCCTGTGGCAGCCCTGTCCCCTTCGGCCAGCGCGTTGCCAACCCCTTCGTGTCTCCTGGTGCCACCGTCTCTGCGGGGACACCCCAGGGCCAATGCACTGGGCCTCCACCCTGTCCCCAAACTGGGCTCAGGGGGTCTGGTGGCACCATCCCCCCTCACCCTGGACAGAGCCGGGTGGGCATCGGCATGGGAGTGTCCAAGTATTTAATTGCTGCAGCCGGCATGGGGCCGAGCCCTCGTCCTCCACGCTAGGACGAACCGAGCTCTGGCACCGAGAGAGCCACCGTGTCCCATGCCCTTCGTGGCATCCCCCAGGGGGCTGCAGCCATCAGGGTGGGTGGTGGCAGCTCCAACCACCCCCAAAGCAGCAAATAAATTAGGATCAAGAAAGAAAACCCCAAAAAACCAAAAAATGCTGTGTCGGGGGTACATCCAGCCACCGGGGGGCCCCGTTGTGGGGGGGGGCCAGGGGAGGCTGGAGACCGGGGCACCTGGCTGCACGCAGTTGGCAAAGGAGCCAGCGCCTGGGGGTGGGGGGGGGCTCACTGGTGACCCCGAGCCCCCTTCCCCATGCAGCCACTGCAGCAGCTCCTCCAGGGTGGCCTTGGGTGGGGGTCACGGGCCAGGGGGCTCCAGGCTCCCTGGGCTGCCGAAATGGGTGGCCTGGCTGTGCCAGGGCTCTGCCCACCCACTCCCAGGGAATCT
>VYZW01018505.1:0-34507 GCA_013401315.1 Balaeniceps rex | reverse complement strand
CCCAGGCACCCGGGGCAAAGGCACCCAGCATGCAGCCCACTGTCACAGTGGCACCTGGCCTGACCCACCCCTGTGGGAGCACCCATCAGCCCACCACGCACCCGGGGGGGCCTGACCCCTGCCCCAGACCCTCTGCCGGGGCCCCTCCTGGTCCCTGGGGTCCCTCTCCCTCCCCCGGGTTCCCTTCCTGGTATCTTGGTTCCCCCCCACCCCTGGCATCCCTCTCCTGTCCCCGGTGTCCCTCTTGGGTCCTGGGGTCCCCCACCCTGAGTCCTTCGGTCCCTGGGGTCCTCCTGGAGCTTGGGNNGTCCTCCTGGAGCTTGGGGGCGGGGGGTGTGTGTGTGTGTGTGGGGGGGTGTGTATGTGTGGGGTGTGTCTCTCTTCCACCCTTGGAGTCCCACTCATGTCCCTGGGGCCCCACTCTCACTCCTGGGGTCCCTCTCCTGTCCCCAGGGTCCCTCCTGGTCTCGGGGATGAGTTTTTCCTCCAGTGGGACAGGACGGAAGGTGCAAGGGGTAGGGAAATTGGTGGGGTTTAGGGAAAAGCCAGGAGCAGCCCCAAAGCGGACTCTGCCCATCAGCCGGGGCGGGCAAAGCCCGGCAGTGCTCGGTGCTGCACAAACCCCCCGGGCCCGGGGCTGGAGCTGGGGCTGTCCCCGGGGCCGGAGCTGGGGCTGGAGCTGGCCCCGGGGCCGGGACCGGAGCTGCAGCCGGGGCTGTCCCCGGGCCCGGGGCTCCGCGCAGCCCAGCCCAGCGCTGCCGCTAGATGTCAGGGGAAGCCCGGCGAGAGGAGCCGGGCCGGGCCGGTCGCCCGGCTCTCAGTCGCTCTCTGCCGGCTTTCGGCATCCTCAGGAGCCATCCTGAAAATGAAGGGGCCGAGATCTCCCCCGGCCACGCGGTACCTGGAAAACACGGTCCTGGGAGGTAAAGCTGGGGGTTTGCTGGTAAAAAAGGGGTTTAGGGGGCTGGGCAGCAGGGCTTGGATGCCGCTTCCCCTCCCACAGCAGCGTCTGGGGTGGGAGGCGGCTTCATTAAAGCCCCCCAGGTCCCCCCCATCCATTTGCCCCAAGCAGGGCCCGTTTCTGCCCCTCTCTGCATCTCTGCGTTGGCGCAGGAGGCCGAGGAAGGATGCAACTGTGGGGCGAGCGGAAAGGACCCAGACCCCCGCCCCGGTGAGGTCCTGCACCACCAGGCTCAACCCTCTGCCAGCATCGGGCAGCTTCTGGCAGCCTGAATTTCCCAGCAGCCTGCTCTGGAGCCAGGCTTGTCCCCATCTGGGAGCCAGCTCCTGGTCCCAAAGGTTTTGGGAGCAGTCGGGTGCCCCCAGGCCTTTGCAGGGTGAAGAGATGCTGCAGTGATACGGGTGCTTGCTGCGGGAGCAACCCGGCTTGCTCCAGGGACACCTCAGGGCGTCCAGACTTGGGTCAACCACTTCTCCTCTCTGCTCCGTGCCTCAGTTTCCCCATTTACCGCTCTCCGAAGAGAGGAAGGCAGTGAGGGGGGGGCTGGGTGAGGGAAGGGGTGTACCAGGCTCCACAGGAAGCAGCAAAGGCTTTCTATGGCCACTTTTGCACACAATTAAAAGACGTAGATCTTCTGTAGCTTCAGGATTTCCCAGTGAATTCACGCAGCACCTGCCCGGCTTCGCTGGCTGCGTTTCCTTCAGGCTCCTCTCCGGGGAGGAAAGCAAAGCCCCCAGGGCCCCCCTTCACCCTAAAGACCGATGCCTGTGTGGTTTCATGGGTTGCTCCATCCCTGTCGTCATCCCCCGTCCTGAGGGGGCTACCCCCCCGGAGCCTGGGCTGCCAGTGGGTGCGACAGCCCCCAGGGGCAAGACCAGGGTGACACCGGGGTCCCCAGCACCGGGGTGACCCCTGCCTTCCCTTTACCCCTCGTCACCTTGCACCAGGGACCGGGGCCTCCTCAAAACAGGACTCAGCCCCGCTGGGAGAGGGGTGCTCCCCTGGCCATCGCCCGGGTTCCCCTGCTTTCCAGGACCCCTGGCAGCACCCAGCACCCCGTCTCCACATGCGCCCCGCAGAGAGGCGCTCACCCTGCCCTGCCTGCATCAGGTGCGGGCAGCAGCCCCCAAACCTCCTGCCCGGGAGCAGGGAACGTGGCAGCTCGAGCAAAGCCAAGGGGGGCGTCCTGCAGCACCTGGAGCAAGGGCACAGCCCACAAGGGCTCCCGGAGGGGCGATGGTGGCCATGCCGGGGGTCCCCGGGGGTGCCCACCTCCTCCGAGCCCAGGGGCGGCTGCCAGACGCTTTCACACCTCCAACGCCAGACTCCAGCGCCCGCCATGTGGGGTTCCCGTGGGTGCCGGTGTCCCCAGCTGCCGGCACCGTCCCACGCAGAGGGGGCCACGGCCCCGTCCCACGCAGAGGGGACGCGGGGGCCAGGGCCGGTGCAGCGAGGTTTGGGGTAAGCGCTTTGCTGCCCAACCAAAGCGGCCACATTCGGGACCAGCTTGTTTTAATACCTGCTGCTGTCGAAACACAGGTTTTTTTAAAACGATTGCATCAAAGATGCAAAAACAAATTAATAAAAATCATTTGGTTGCAGGATGACCATAAAAGATCACTTTTAAATGGGGCTCTTTACCCTTTCTAAGAGGAATTAAATAAAATTAGAGAAAATTTGGAGTCTGAGGCGTTGCTCCGCAGCAGAAATTCAACACTTCTCACTTTTGTATAAATTAAACCATCAATTTAACTTCTCCAGTTTCATCACAGAAAACCCGGTGAAATCAGCACATTCGCTTCGGTGCCACTGAATTTCCACGGCAAACCTCGCCGTGGGGGGCCACGCAGCTCCATCCCTGCCACCACCACGGGCGCTGGGCAGGGTTTCTGCTGTCCCCGCTCCGCGCAGAGACCCCAGCCCCACTCAGGTGGCAGGGGAGGACGCTGCCCACGTGCCCATGTCCCCGTGGCACGCACCGCTCCCCGGTGCCACGTCGCAGAGGCAGGGTGCAAGAGGGAGCAGCGTCACAAGGGTGCCCCACCAAGGGGGTGCCCACCCCCTCCCACCCAGCCCTCTCCTCCTCTTTCCCAGGCAGCCCCTTTCCCCTTTTCGAGCTCCTCGCAGCACGTTTCAAAAGCAACCCACTGCGATGGGGAGAAAAGCCCCTCCAGTGAGATCATTGCGAGACCCCCAGACGTAGGGGTCGGGGGCGAAATGGACCTCCCTCCCTCCTCCTCCTCCTCCTCCCCTCGCCCGGCCCCCGGCCCCTCTGCAAGGCTGTTATGTTTTGTAATCGGATTAGGGGAGCCCCGCGCCCTCCCCGCTCCCATTTACCAGCGTAACCCAGCTTGCGCGCCGCCGCTCTGCCCGCAGATTGTTTAAGCGAGGCGGGCGCGAGCGCAGAGCTCGCCCGTGCGGCGGCGAGGGTCGGTTGGGACGGCGAGAGCCTGAAAGGTTTAGTCAGCGAACAAATTGCTTCTCTGTAGGGGCCGTTTTTTTCCCCCAGTTGAACATAATGCTGGCAGTTTGGGGAACAGATGGTGCAGCCTAAGCAGATAATCCCACCGGCCCGGCGAGAGGCAGCGTCGTCGTCTCTGCCCGCAGCTCCGGGGGCCCGTCCCGAGATGAGCGGGTCGTGGCGGTGGCTGGGTGATGATCGCACCCCGGCGGGGCATGAGGAGCTTGGGCGAGTGCCCCACCGTCGCACCTCTTCGGCTTCGAGGGTGGTTTGGGTGCCAGACGCTGCTCGTGCCTCAGTTTCCCCGGTCCTTCGCAGACCTCTCTGCTCCGTCGCTTTTCAAAGCGGGGGCACCCTCGGCGAGCGGCCCGACGCAGGGAGATGGACCGCAAGACAGCGCCGCTTTCCCTGCGCAGGAGCAAAGGAAAGCTGAGAAAAAGCTCATTTTATTCCCATTTTCCTATTTTGCCTCTTTCTCCAACATCATTCAAGATGTGGAAAGAGCTGGGGAAGAAATTCGGCCAGCTCGCCGGGGCTGGGTGCACGGCGTGCGTGTGTCAGGCTCAGGGATGCTGGGACCTGCCCGCTAAACAAGACTTTATTTAAAATACAGCGGCAGGAAAAGCCCAAGGCCCCACCGACACGACGCAGGCAGGGGAGGGCATGAGCGCATCCACGCGGAGCCAGCCCTGCCCGTGCCACGCCGGCACCAGGGACCCCTTCCCCACGCCGCGGGGCTCTCGCAGCCCGCAGGACACGCTCCAGCCGCACCACGCCGCATCCCTGCGTCCGCGGGGGTTCATTTCATTCACGTCCCCCCCCTTCCACCGGCATCACCCCCCGAGGGACCCGGCTCTGACAGCTCCCTTGCCCTCTCCCGCGGCAGCCCAGCTGCCAGGAGACCTGCCGAGATCACCTCTTGCTAACGCAGGAGCTCAATCAGCTGCTCCGAGGGGGTTTGACAAGGAAAAGCAATAACGGCAGCTCTCCCTTACAGCTGGGGAAACTAAGGCACACAAAGAGGTGCCCAAGAGTCCATTGGAATTAGAGGCAGGACAAAGCCGGCGCTCCCGGCGTACGTGTCCTTACACATCGGCAGCCGCCGCCGCCGCCACCTCCCCCCCCAGGAGCAGCTGATGCCGTGTGCTGTTTGATAGAAAGCCAGCTAATCATCTTTCCCACCTTCGTTAGAGTGTGAATCATTATCCGAGCGACACCTGTAAAGCTCCTTGTCAGACGAGGCTGGTGCACGCGTCTAATAATGGGCACCATATGGGAGAGGGAAGGCTCGGGAGAGGAGCAGGGGCCCGACCGTCCCCGCGCCGAACAAAGAGCAGCGCCCAACGGCTTCCCATCGCGGCACAGCACCACCGGCACCGGCGTTGGGCCATTTGAAAGACCGGCAGCGCTGTGCCACGGCGAGGGAAGAGCCCAAGCAGTGCCAGCGGTGGAGGACGAGCCGCTGCTCGTGGTAGTAAACACCTCGATAACTTCCCGAGCAGCCCCTGCCCTTTGGAAAAGGACCCGGCGAAAGCGAACCCCGGCTGAGGCGTGCGGGGTAAAGGCAGGAGAGCCATGGAGCCCTGCTCCCTGCAGCGTGCCCACAGCCTGGGACCGGGCCCCCCAAATCCCCCACGGCACATCCCACCGTGCCTTGGAGCATCCTCTCACCGCCAGCCTGGCAGGGGCCACCCGTGGGCGCAGACAAAGCCTCCCGGGACCCGCGGCTTATACGGTGACAGGGACACGGCGTGAATTAGAGATGGGTCCCTGCATTGGGGCTGATCCAGAGTCCCCCAGACTCCCTCCCTGACCCCAAACTTGGGGGGCAGAGCTCAGCCCCCCGACAACCCCCCCTCTCCCCAATGAAAGCCCCCCCGCCTTCGACCCACTGCAATTACGAAGCTCCGTTTTCAGGCCCCCATTCATCGCCAGCAGCGTAATGAGCCTCTGGGCACCGGCGGTGGGGGCAAAGCAATTAAAAATCACTGGCATGGCGGCCGCGTGGGTGGCTGTTGTTCGCTGCTGCCGGCACCCATTTCGGGGCGAGCGGGCAACGCCAGGCCGGGCAGCACCTCAAAAGCACCACCGTCTCCCCGCGGGCGAACAATCGGCTCGTTCTTCGCCGGGTTAAAAAAAAAAAAAAAAAAAAAATAACATAGAGAGGGAATAAAGGCCCCAGTAAAACTGGGAGTCAAGTTTATTTACAAACTGAATATGAAGTGAAGGGCCTGGAACAAAGGTGTTATGTAAGGGACAGTCACTAAGGGGCTCTTTACCCATGCTAATTGCCACTTGCTCTGCGATATCCATTTATCTTGCAGCTGAAACTGCCTCCTCAGGCTTGCAGGTTCAAGCACCGCTTGTTTGCGACGCTGCCCGGCACAATGAACACGCAGGAGCGGCGGCCGACGCGATCCCACCGCCCAAACCCACCGGGAAACCTCGCGCCTCCCCAGAAAGCGGGATTGTGCCCGGCGCGGGTGGATGTGCCGGTGGGCACGTGGCTTGGTAGGGAGAGATGCTGCTCTGCGTGGGGCTTCGGTGTCGGTTGTGTAACGGGGAGGGAGAACGGGGCTTGGTTCTGCTGGAGAAGACCTCCAGGTCCCTGCGTCGACCCTACCCAAGCGGTGATGAGCAGCAAACCACCACAGGATGCTCCTGGGAGCGGCTGCAAGAGCGATAGCTGATGGCGCTGAAAGGAGAACAAGATCTGGAGAGGACAAACGAAGCTGCTGCTCGTGGTGATGTTTCCAAAAACCGCCCTCAGACGCAAAAGATCGAAGGGCAGAGACCAGAAAACCAACGCAGGGAGAAGCAGCTGCCACCACCGCCGCTGTGCCCTGCAGCACGTGGCCTTTCTGCTCCCGTCCCTGCTGCTCCCGTCCCCGCTCTTGCTCTCGGCACGTCCGGGGCGCGAAGACCACGGAGGGACTGCACGCTCTGCTCCGGCCAAACTGGTGGGAGACTGAGGAAGAGGAGGCGGCAGCATCCCCGGGAGCTGCGAGGTCAATTTTATTGACAAACTGCCTCTTGAATGGAGCATGGGGAACAATGCCGGCCCTCAGCCCGGGTCAATCGGGACTGTGTAAAGCGAGGGGCCGGCACCAGCGGCCCCGGGGAAGCCCTCCAGGCGAGTGGCCTTTACCACCGTGTTTGCTTAACCCCTGACCCCTCCTTTTGGGGTTTAATTGAAATCCCAGCTTGGTGACAAATTGGCATGACCAGCGGGCCGGAGGGTGGGAGGGCGAGCATGGAAGCGATGCCGGGAAGCCCTCTCCCTGCTCCGACAGGGACCGACCTGCTGCCCGCCACGGGCACGGGCCACCTGCAAAGTGGTTTACACCCAAGCCGAGTGTTTTAATCACAGCCTGCTCCTTCCTCTCGTCCCACGTCGCTGCCCAAAGGCTGCCACGATGGGCTTTGCCCGGCTCCGCGAGCAGCTCTGGCTCAGCGCGGGCAGGAGCAGGCAGGTGCTGCCTGTAGGTGCACGAGGCTCCTTCAGAAGAGCCCATTTGGGCTGAAGCCTCCTTGGGCTGAGATGCTCCGATGCTTCGTTAACCACAGAGCTCCTTAGCCCCGGGCAGAGGCATTTGCGGTTTGCACCCTGGCAAACTCCCACCGCGCAGACCCCTCTCCTCTCCCTGTCCGAAGGGAAGGGTCGCAGCCCTTCGCCAGTCTTTCGTCTTTAAGTAAAAACTGCTTTATGGAGCCAGCAGTAGAAATGAGCTTCTGAAAAACAAATATAACTGAAGCCCCAAAGCAGTTCCCGCAGACTGGGGATCAAAAACTGACATTGAGCCAAACGGGGCTGAAGCCGTCCCATTTCAGAAGTTCCTGGGGGAGAGGCGAGAAGTGACGGATGCACCCTTGGGGATGGCAGAAATCTCATTTTCTGCAGAAACCAGCCTAAAAGCAAAGAGGAAAAAGCCCCAAATCAACCGCCTCAAAATCCCCATCCCTTTTTACGGCGCATGAGCGGCGTCCCAGCCGCCCCACGCGGTGCGGCAGCGGTGCAGGGTTGCGTTACACGAAGGTACCGCCGCACCTGAGATGGATGTCGAGGTGGGTATTACCGCTGGCTAAAGGGACTCTGCGGAGCTGCGGCATAATCCTCAGAAGCACTAATATTTTTTTCCCCCCGTCCCAGAATACCGTAATCGTCAGATGCTGAGATTAGACTGCAGACTTTCCCTGCCCACAGGTAGATATTTAATATTTTACGTTCCGTAGATCAGCCAAGCTGAATCCCAGCTGCTCTTTAAAGGGGATGGAGTAACGTCTGGTCCCACGTGCACCCAGAGCCCCAAAGCACCAACAGCACAAGTGGGGCTTGAACCAATTCCAGTCTAAACCCGTGCGATTGCCACGTGCAGGCAAGAGCCCATGAATCACCGAGGCTCCTGCCCGTGGTTTTGCCGGCCCTGCCCTGGCAGCCCGTCCTGCAGGACTTTGCCGGCTCTGGTGAAGCGTCGCACGCTTTGGAGCCGCAATCGTATTTTTACAGCACCAACAGGCGACTTTCACTCGGTAGCGGACGTCTACACATTCAACTTAAAAACAGAGTGGCCCCGCTTTGAGGCAAAACCCAAAAATATCCCCATTGCTGCCTGCTTTACTGCCTGTACCTCATTTGCAAGTCATTTACAGGGATTTTTACATATCCTAAAATACTTATTTAACTGCAGGTTTCCTGTCTGTCAATCGTCACTGATTAATACATTTCATCGCTATTATTGTTGTTATTACTATTAAACGTGCATCCACCCAATTCATAAATCAAACACCCTGGCGACTGCGACGGAGCCAGCGATAACCGGGGTTCGTTTGCAGGAGGTGCAGCTGTCAGAGATGATGAGACTTGGAAGAGCGACCCCGTGCCCCCTCCGTTAGCGGATCTCAAACAGGTTTGCAAAAGAGAACCAGTTTGCAGGAGGAGAGGTACGAGGCGGGAGGTAATTCGCCTCCGATGACTCCAATAAACCCCGGGCAGCGGCGAGGACTGGACTTTCCGATCCCTTCATCCTCCCGCCGCCCTGTGCAACCTTGGAGTTTGCCATGGGAGAGAACCAGACTGCAATTTTGCGTCGCTTAACCTCCTTACCTCCCAGCCCCAGACACCCTTGTGAATAAATCAGGGATGATTTCATCCCCCCCGGTTTCTCTCTCCACCTCCCAGGACAACCGGGCCCTTACGCTCTGCCGGCTGTCACTTAACCACCTTCCCGCGTACCCTGCGGGTCACTGTTCCTCCAAACAACCTTCGGTTTCCACCAGTTGAGGTTCTTAGGGGCTTCTCGCACAAAACCCTTTGAGGTATTTCAGGCAGGGTTTGAAAAGGCTCCTGCTTCCTCTGGGGGGCATTATCATGACAACCGGCTTTAATTCAACGCAGATCCAGGCTCCCAGCTGGATCCTCAGCCACGCCAAGTCCGCCCGACACCCTTCGGCTGGCACGGAGAGGCCAAAGGAGCGCGTGGATCCCAGGATCACGGGGAACTGGCCCGGCCCCATTTCCCAGTCCCCATCCTCATATATATTCCCTTCCAGTCGCCCCGCGCTTTTCTCTGCGCGTTCTTCTTTTGCGAGAGCTGCCCTCCTCTTCCCCACTCCCACCGGGCGCTTCCCCCCTCCCCGCGGCCCTCCTCTGTCCCCGGCATCCCCCTTTCTCTCGCCTCTCTATAAACAAAGCGCCTCAGTGTCTGGGGGAAGAAAAGTTGCATTATGCAAATGGGAAAAAGCGAACAGGAGATTTCTCACTCCGAGAACCCCCATTCCGGGCCTGCACCTCGGTTTCCATGGCATGACCAAAGCCTGCTGGAGGCTGGTTTGCATACGGATGAGAGAGGAGATGAAATCAGCACGAAAGCCCATCGCTGACAGAACACCATTGTTTAGCCTGTCTGATTTGGAGGCTAATGAAACGCCATTAAAAAAAAAAAAGAAAAAGAAGAAAAAAAAAAAAAACGAGCCGCTTTCATCCTGGCTTTGGTCAGTGACGGCGAGGGGGGGTTAAATATGACGATGGAAGATTGTCTCCACGATCAGGCTTGGGGTGAAGGTATTCTGGCACCGGGGAAGGAAATTCCCAGGATGCACTGCCCCTGCAAGCCGGAGCGATGCCGACGGGAGATGGTGCTGTGGGCAGAACGCTGGGCTGGGAGAGGCTGCGGAAGAGCCAGAAAAAAAATCAGCGCTGTTCCTCTTGAGGAGATACAGCAGCACCCGGCATGAAAATACCCCAGCCCACCGACGCTCAACGGCAGCCGCGAACCCGTCCGTCCCACCACGCGTCTCAGGGAGGGTATCAACCCACTCAAAAACACACCGTGGCCGGGAAAGACACCGGACCAAGCACGTGGGTTGGGATTGGTCTCTCCCGGTCCCAGGCTTTCAGAGTGGAATGAATTAAAAACTGTGAAACCAAAGGCCGGTGCTGGGAGAAGGTCAGCGAGCGAGCGTGGTGCGTTAGCGCTCCTTCGCCACGCAAGCTGCGACCGTGCTGGCAGAGAGGGAAGAGCCACGCGCATCTCAAAGGACACCACAAAATATAGAGAGAAACACCCGTGGGTGCCCCATCTCCCCCACCCCAACACCCTCCTTGGGCTATTCCCGATGTATCAGGCTAAGGAGGTCCCAAGCACCTCTCAGAGTGCTCCGAGGATAGGTGGATGGAGCAGAAGCGCGACTGCCGGCTCTCGGCCCCGGCTAGCTCTCCTCCCCTCGCCCTTGCCATGGCCACCCAGTCCCTTTCGCCCTGCCCCGCTGCCAACGGCACATTGTCTCCAGTGTGTGCCTTCCAGAACAGCATGATTGGCCTTGAAAGGGCTGATTTGCTTTCCCCGGCCCATTGAAACGCTGGAGACCAAAGCCTGTTCCCCTCCAGGCGCTCGGAAACCTGGCACCCTTTCCACTTCGCTTCCCCGTGCCCCTCAGCCCAGGGGCTCCTGCTGAGATTTTGCTGTCAACAGAGTTTTGTTCCCTTTCTAGGGCGGCGCAGAAGGGACACAAGGACCTTGAAAATGGCAGCTTCTTTGACACCGCTATTCTCCTTCGACCCCCCTGGCTGAATAAACAGCTCACAAAAATGGAGTTTACTGTATTTCCTCCTCAGGGGGAAAACACTGCATCTTGGTCCTAATTAATTTACCTAATTAACATTATCTTCATTGGGTCTGTATGCAAAGACCTCTTTCTGTACTGGCCGGGACAGAGGAAAAAAAAAAACAGGAATAAAGTATATTCAGGCATCTCCCAGTCTCGACTGTAAAAGGGACATCGCAGAAAACGCCCCGCTCCGATCATTTCAGCCTCGGAGAAAGCGGCTGCAGGAGAGCTGCCTCCGCCTCGACGTCCTCTCTTTTGCAAGCAGAGCACAGGATGGGGCCGTGTTACCGCACGCCATCCTCCCGGTGCCGTACTGGAGGTGCAATGCACGTCCTCGGGGAATTAATGGCCGGGACGGGCGTGCCTGGGGATGCTGGGGTGGATGAAGCTGATGGCAGGAGGGAGACCAAGGGATAGATGCCGTGAACGGGGGGGAGCCAGGAAGGTGCCCATCAGCAGGCTAAAATTCAAGCCGCTGGGCTGACTCCTCCGCTGCGGTTAACCACAGCAAGCTCTGTGCCAGTTTATACCTAACCAGGGAGCCTGCCCCGCGTTTAGACCCTGAATTTTCCTGGGGCTCGCCCAGGTTCTGGGCGGCCACTGCCGCCGAGGCAGAGGGCCCTGCGAACCATCCGCCTTCGCTGCTCCTGCCTAGCAAAGCCCTGCTCTGCTATTTTGTTCTTTTCCCTGCCAGATGCCAGCTCTCTTCAGCCTCTTTCTTCTCCCCACGCTTTTGCTTTGCCGCATAGTTCCGGAAATCAGAAACAAAAGGAGAGGAAAGAAAATAGGCTGGATCTGGGGGGGGGGAGCGGGGAGGAGGGGGAGTTTCCCTTCCGTTAAGCTTTTTGCAGCTCTCCCTGCCTCCCAATATGAGACACGCTATGGCATCTCACATGACGAGCGCTCGCCCCCACGTGCGCGCCCACGTGATGAGATGCCCAGCTATGCCAGGCTGCGGGATGGAGGCGAAAGGGGAGAGGCTGGGTTTGCAGCCCCTTTGGCCGGAGAAACAGGAGGATGCAGAAGAGAGAAGCTCCTCTCTGCTCCCGACCTGCATGCCCGAAGCTGCGTGCGCTGCCAAAACGCACGTGCGGGGGGAAAAGCATTCCCGAGCAGCGCGCTCGCAGGCTTCTGTGGTTTAGTTCATGCAGTAAGATCTGTGCTTTCAGGGTAGGATGTGGACTCGGTCCCACTGTTGCTATAGATCAGATACCGGCAGCCAAAACTTCCTAAGCACCGTGAATTGCGCAGTCTGAGCCGCACATCCCTGCTTCCACATCTTCCCATCATCCCCCCTTCGAACGAGGCTGTCGGCGTGGGTTTAGGTGTCCCCATCATCAGGGTCATTTGATTCACAGACATTTTTGTTTTATAAAGGGAAATCCCCCATCCCAGGCTTCATAACCATTAGCTGAAACGGCCAGCAATCATCCTAGAATTTGTGTGCCTTACCCAAAATAAAGCCCCAGCTTGGTGCGCGTTCCCATTTGGAAATGTCAGCTCCCCACAGCAGCCCGCTCCGAGCACGCTGCCTTTCCCACCGCCCCAGATTTACGACGGCACTGAAATGTAACCATGCGACAAGCAGCTCCCATCCTCGGGAACCCCGTCAGAATTCTCCGCGCCAGAGGAACGGACAGAAACCTTTGTGCATCCTGACGGACGAGGAGAAAGGGAAGGTCTCCATGCCACAGGCATCACCCTCTGCTTAGCTTTATTGGGGGAGAGTCGGAGCACACGTCCAGCGCTGGGAATCGCCCCGCAGCCAGCACGAAGCCTGTCCGAGCGGCGAGGCAGGGTCTGGCTGGCTCCAGCCACTAGTAGGAGCTGCAAAGTGTGAACCTGAGCAATAAGAGCTGAGAAAATGGGCCACAGAACCATGCCAGCGAGGGATGCGCCGAGGCAGAAATGAGGGCTAGCGTGGCTCTGCTGCTCCAGCACAGGTTTTGCACGGGTGCACGTCCCCGGTTGTGCTCTCCTGCTGCAAATCTGCTTTAGGCTGTTGGAGGAAGAGCGTAGCAAGCGCAGAGCCCACACCGGGCTCCCAAAGCAAAGCCCCGCGTCACCACGGCGGAGCACAGGGCCGGCGAACGCGCCGGCGAGCGCCAACCCTGCGAGGCAATCTGCCAAAAGCAGACGTTTCCACAGCCCAACTAAAAAGTGAAGTCATATCGTGGAGGGGAGCCCTCAGACATCTTCACCTGCCTGCTGGACCAGGCAGAGGGGAGATGCTCCCACCATCAGAAACCTGCCATTAGCAGCAGGTGCTTCGTCCACCCCATTTCCAGCTGCTGCTAGACTTTCAGTAATTCTCAGTGACCTCATTTTCACTTAATTTTGTAAATCATTTTGGGGTTGTTGTTTTTCATTTTCCTCTCTTTTTAATTTGTTGTTGTTTCCCTCCGAGCTGGAGTTTGTCATTTAATCAACTTAGACCCAGATAGCCTGGAGGGTGTTTGGGGAAGGGGGGTAAGGGGGGAAGAATGAAAACGCTAATGTCACATCACCTCCCTAAAATGAGTTTTAATTGTAATCCTTTAATCCCTCTCAGATGGCCCTCTCTCCACTGATGTTTTTCATAATTATTCCTTGCCATTTTCCCATCGGTCTAAGGAGTGTCTTCAAGAGGGAGGGGGTGGAGAAAAGGCCCTTTTATAAAATAATAATAATGGGCCAAATTAAGACACAAAGAGGGAAATAACAAGGGGGCAAGGGCTGCAGAGACAGAATGGGGATTATTAATGCCTCCCCCACTCAGAAATTTCAGTGATGGTGCTCTCAGCCACCCCAATCAGTGGGCAATTGAGGCTTGTTTGCTCGAGTGGCTGCACCCTCCTACAATGACCCACATTTAGCCAAGTGGCTGCATTGACAGAGTACCAGGTGCGCAGGATTGGGAAACCGCCTCCAGGCAGCGTCTCGCCAGCCCGCCCCGCTCGCCACAGAGGGGTCTGCACAGGGCCGGCCACCTCCAGGATGGTTCCCACCTGCCCGAGCCGCGGGCTGGACCCGAGGATGAGGTGGTCAGTGGGGACGGCCCCTCCAGCACTGCGCAGCACCCAGGGCCCTCTGCCACCCTGGAGAGCTTTGAAGGACATCGTTCCCGCTGCTGCTGCCAGCTATCAGCCCCTTCACCCTCTGAAATGAGTTGTAACTCATCTCTTGGTCTCACTCAGATGGAGCCTGAAGGATGCTGAAGAGGAAAGGGATCGCCTTCCCCAGCAGCAGCGGAGAAGGATATGGCTGGGTGGGGGAGCAGCTCAGAAAGGGTCTTCATGGAGGTCTCAGTCCTGCCCAGGGGCCACAGAGCCCTCAAAGCTGTCTCCAGCCCTCCACCAGGATCAGTGCTCCGTGCACTGGTACCTGCCAGCACCACCATCCCACACCCCTGCCCCTCCGCGAAGCCGAGCTGGCAGGAGAGCAAAGTGACTCATCCCTGACCGATTTACTTGGCTCTGAGCAACACCAAATTTCACGCAGGACCCCAGGGCCTCTGCTGCCGTGGAGTGCCAGGCACATCGCAGCAATGGCCGGTGCAGCCTCTCCCCCCACGGTGCCAGCGCCGTACAGATGGGACCATCACCCAGAGCCTGTTGGAGGGACCAGGAGCCCAATAAAAGTTCGCTGGATGCTTCCGAGCAGCTTGGAAAGCTAACAGCAACCAAGTGACCAGGTTAATCTGGCACTCGGGGGCTCAGGTCTCTAAAGACACAGGGGTGTTAATTCAGGGGAGTTAAGCCCGACCTCCCTTTGAAAGCATGCGGGCCCGGCGAGCACGAGTGGGAATTGAGATGCCACGAAAGCCTGGTCCCCGAACGCAAGCTGCAGAGCTTTCATTAACTCCAGAGCTGCTCTGGTGAAGCACCCCGGCAGAAGGGGAACATTTACAGACCACTGAACTTGTATTTAATCTGGGAAACCTCTTGTACAGGTCTGACGGGGGGTTAATCCACCCCTAACATCTCTTTCACCCTCTCTCCCCCTCCCCAGCCATAAAGCTCAACAATCATTGCTAATCATCGCATCACTTCAACGAGCCTGACCCAAAAGGCTCCGCCAATGCCTCCTCCCCAACCGTCCCACTCCCCGTTTCAGCTTTCATCCCACAGCAACCTGCACCGTCCCACCCTCCACCACGGCGCAGGGATCAAATTGACAGTGCATGTCGGCGGGGCAACCCTCAGGGACGGCAGGTCGCGGCCGCAGCGACCCCGAAGGGCAAGTGATTCTTGCGGGAACAAAGAGCCCCTGTGTGCCGCCGGGCCGGAGTTTGTGTGCAATTAACTCTGGTCAAACCAAACAGACCGAGTTCATGAGCGCGGAGTCTAAGAGCATCGTCAGGGTTTATAGACTCCTGGCTCCGAGGGAAGGGGGACCGGCAACGCCTGAGCAGCGGGAACTGCAAAACGAGAGGCGAGGAGAGCCCTGAACACAAAACCAGGCAGGGAGGGAGGCAAAAATAGGATTACAGCAGGGGTACAGCTGACAAATTGTGTCAGGCACCAGGAGCATTTAGGGAGGAGAGCTGCAAAGAAAAGGATCCCTTTAATTACCAACGGTTGGGCACCAGAGGAAGAAGCGCCTCGTGGCTGGAGGGGAGCGGCGGGACGGCTGGACACGGGGCTCCCACCCGCAGCCTGACTCGCAGGCAGGAGTGGGCAGCGTGGACAAACCCTGGCTCTGGCACGGGCTGGTCGGGGTCCTGGGCATGGGCACAGAGGGGCTGTTTTACCTCCTGCCTCACCTGGCACTGGAAGGATGCAAACCCCATCCAGCCAGGGGGGAAAAGAGAACCTCAACACCACAAAGGGCCCCCCTCCACCCCAATGACATCTTTTCTTCCTAACAAACAGGGAAGAAAAGAAAAAAAAAAATTAAATTTGCCATGTGGAATTTCTCAAGGATCCCACTGTAGGAGCATCAAAGCGTTTTGGTTTGAATTGCATCGAAACATGACAATGACGTGCAGAATTTTCCGTTATTTACATAGTACAGTCTCGCCGGAGATACGATACACGGGAAAAGTTTACTGAAATGAAACAACCAAAGTAATGGTACTTTATGGTGTTTTCTGTTACCAGCCCTCAATAAAAGCGTCGGAATAACGTATTAGTGGGATTGTTCTGCTGCTGACAGGGAAACGTTCCTGTAAAATGTGTTGATTTCAACAAAACTGCATTTTCCCACTGCCATATCGCCAACGAACCAAACACCTCCTCTCCCGTCAGCCCCAAGCTGCTCCCAGGCTCAGGCACAAACAAGGCTGCACCCAGAGGCCCCAGACCACAAAAATGACCCCAAAACCCCCTTTTTCCCCCATATCCCACATTAACCCCGTGCTCCAGCAGCAGCGTTGTCCATCCCCTGCAGCACCCTGGTTTCAGGTGAGGGTTTTGGACAAAGCCCCAACAGCCAACGCTGGGGATTTCCATCACCAGCCTCAAATATCCCCGTTGAGCTGCCCTCCTTCAGGAGTAACCCCTCTTCCGACTGGTAAAAATGAGATGTATCCCTGGAATAAAGACAGAAGAAGAGGGAAGGCTGGAGAAAACAACCCCCAACCTTTGCTTCCTTTTTCATTTTTAATTTTTTCTTTTTTAAACCCATTTCCCAGGTATTTGGGAAGCTCGGAAACGCAGCTTTGGCTGCAGCCACCTCCGAAGCGATGCCACATCCCTGGGCAGCCCCACTTCCCTGGCTCCCAGCCTCCCCGCAGCCCCCCAAACTCCTGACCCCCTTCTCCCAGCCCCCTTTATTGTCCTTCACGGGCAGACATGGAGGCTGGCACCGAGTCGTGGGAAGCAAACAAGCAGCTGTGGGTGCCGGAGCGGGGCGGCCGCCCTGCCAGGCCCCTTCGCCCCCAAACCCGGTGCCATCCCCACCCCATGGCGGGGGGCAGCTGGGGAGGCTTAGGGAAGAACTGGGGTGGGGGATGGATAAAAAAAGGAGAGGGGGAAGAAAAAGAAAGGGAAAACAGCCCCCTTTAAAATAAAGAGGAGGAGGAGAGAGCAAAAGGGGGGGGTGTAAAAATCGTTAGCACTAATTATCAGGCACAGGGACAAACGATTAATTTGCAAGTCAATTAGTCTCAGATAGGTTCACGTTTCCTGTTCTCAGCCACTGAGGGGGAAAGAAAGAGGGAGACACAACTGCGGCCTTAATCCTCCTCAGAGGCGACCATGGCGGGGCCGCCTGCCCGTGCCAAGGCGGAGGGAGGGGGGCTACAGCTGGCACCGCCGCGGCGGAGGGGCGGCCACATGAGGGGCCGTTATGTGCCAGTCATTGTGCCCTCCGGAGCGGCCCTGGCACCGCGCCGGCGCCTTCCCCGCCGGGCCCCGTAGGACGGGCGCCGCCATTTGGGAGCCTCTGCCGCCATTTTGTTGATGCCCGGGGAGGACGGCTGCTGCCGCGGGCTCTTCCACACGTAGAGCCTGTAGCCATGCTGTCCTCCTGCCTCCTCTCCATCCCTCGCTCCCCCTGCCAGGCCTGGGGGGCCATCAGGGCCTGTAGGTGCTACCAAGGCCTGCGGGCGCCATCAAGGCCTGAGCGGTTGCTAGGAGACCGAGCAGCCTGGCCAGGCCTGGGGTTACGGCCATACCAGGCCCAGTCCGGCCTGGGGTTATGGCAGCACCATGGGAATGGGGCAAAAGCCTCCTCTCAGCTGGGGAGCTGGTGGGGACCGTGCTATGAGGGGCCAGCTGGAAAATGGCCCCATCTCAGCAGCCGAGGAATGGAGCTGCCACCCCTCTGTGTGGGTCCCCAGCCCTGCCCTGTGCTGCAGAGGCTGCCAGAGTCCACAAAGGGATGGGTTTTAGCCCAAAGTTGCCCTCTGAGCTGCAGCAAGCTGGGGTCCCAACAGCAACCGCGAGGCCGGGGGCTTGGGGCAGCTGAGAATGGAGAGGAGCCCAGGAGTCCGCGGGGGGAAGCGGCATGGGATGGGTGTTCAGGGTGTCCCCCCACCCTGAACCTAAGCTGTGGTTTCTCTGTCACCTGGCGTCACTAATTTCACAAGAACTCACAAAACCAGCACTAAAATATATATTTTCTAGGAACAACTTGAGGATGCGATCAAATGTCACCCAGTGCTTGAGAAACATGGGGGAAAACTGAAGAAAAACAGCAAGGATGGAGAAAAGCAACAAGGGGAAAAACACAAAGCGAGGGCGAGAAGTGCCAGCAGCCCCCCGGCTCCGTCCAGCAGCACAGAGAGCCCCGAGGACACACGGACACCCGCTGCATCACTGGAGAACAGGCACCCTCACCGCCTCCCGCTCCAGCCACCCCTGAACCCCAATTCCCCCCGCCCCGGGGAGGACATGGCTGCTGTTTAGCATGCGTGCGCACCCCGCGTGTGTGTGCTGGTGCACGGGAGGGTGCAGCGCATGATCTGAATGTGTGCCGCGTTCCCCACGCTCTGCGCGGGGATATTTGTGTGCGTGTGGACACAACATGTCTGGGACCTGACAAAAGCCATCTGATTGACACAGAAAAGGGGGCTGACAAAAGGCCAAGCGGGGCTGGAGAGCGGTGCACAATGCTGGTCGCCGGTACCACGCGCAACGGTGGGGGAATCGAGGGAGGCAGGGGGTAGCGGGGTGGCTTTTAAGGACACCTCTGCCTTCCGCATTTAAAAAAAAAAATAAATACATTAACAATCTTTTGCACCTAGCTGGAGAGATTTTTAACAAGCATCCTCATCCTCAGCGGTGACAACAACAGTTTTGCTGCTGTCCCACGGCCGCAGCCAACACGGGAGCCCTTTGCGCCAAGTGAAACACGTACCCAGAGACAACTGGAAGCCATCATCCTTTGCCCAAAGCCCGACGAAGCTTTTATAACCCTTCGCGATGGCAAAACCCAACAAGGAGAGTGGCCTGAAATTTGGTCAAAACGCCTGTAGAGCAGAGGGCAGCCGAGCTCCGCGCTGGAGGGGGCTGCAGCATCCAAGACCATCACCTTGCCCTGCCCCAGGGAGCGGGCACCGGCACCCATCCCTTCAAAAGTCACCCGTCCCTTCAAAAGGCCCTCCACAGTGCTTAAAACCTTATATTTTTCTTGTTCTAGGCAGCTAATTCCAGCTGGAGCAAGGATCCACAGCTGAATCCCCAGGAACACTTGCATTTTTCTAGGAAGCTCTCTCAAAACCCATTTAGTTTAGGTTTGGTTTTTTTTTTCCTCCCCCCTTGTCTTAACGAGAAACAAAAGTGTTTGTGATTTAAATGGCTCCGCTGCGACAGGGAAGTCCTGGAGCAGCGATTGCTTTGCTGCACAAGCTGCACCGGCTCTGAATGCCTCCAAGCAGGGAGGGTGAAAAGAGACTATTTATCTTTTTTAAAAGTGAAAATTCACCACACTTGTTATTCTTTTGGTTTAATCATATTCTGAAAATTCCGACCAGCTCCGTAGCTGATGAAGCTTTTGTACCTGGATAGTCCCAAGGATCATTTTTCAATCAAAACTAGTTTTGAGCAGGATTGATCCAAGTTTAAAAACTCCTGTTCAGCCGCACACCTGAAATTTCATATTTCTGTGTACATATTAAGTCTCAAAACACACACTCTTATATTTTGATATGTTTTCCTTTAGGGTTTTTAATTTTTCTTAATTTTTTTTTTTTCCAAGAGAAAAAAAAAAGGGAGCACTATGAAAATGTTTAGTTCACAATAAAGAATCAATCCAAATTCCTAAGAATAATAGGAAATACCCTGGGATGATGCTACACAATGGAGCTAAATTGGTTCCCACCAGCTCAGGATGCTGTAAAAGCCTTGTTAAGATTTTTTTTTTTTTTAATGTGGACATCTTAATTTGTAATTTAAAATCTTTGATCAGAATAATTTCTAATAAGATGCTGACGTTTTAGCGCGTTCAAACATTTCTCGAATATTGTTCATCCTATAAATGAATATTAGCGGCAGTAATATAATAATAACGACATCGCTAAAATCCCCCCTTTTTTTTTTTTAACTTCTGGGGGCAAATGATGGCCACAACTTCTGCCCCCAGCAGAAAAGTTTGGGTTTGTTTTTTTTTTTTCGTTTGCTAAATTGAGAGGCAAAGTGGGAGAATTACATTTAGTAACTGGCTTAAAACAGGATCCTGCTTGACCCGACAAATCCCGGGTAACAAGACGGCTTTGTCTGAACGTGTGGCAGGCGAGATTTCACACTTCACCCCCCCCCGCACAGAGCTGAGACCAGACCCAAAACCACACGATATTACCCCAAACTTCCCCCTCCTGGCTTTGAAGGAAATAATTCGATTTCAACGATTTTGAGAGGAAAGAAAAAAAAAAATCAATTTAAAGAGGGGTTTTTTTTGCCGATTTGCTGGCATGGAGAAATAGGAGAAAACGAAGCTGAAGTTTGGCAGGGAAGAAATGGGGGGTATTTGGGACTTTCCCACGCCCCCAACCATTGGGGGAGGCTGGAGGGGAGCAAAACCCACCCGGGACAAAACGGGGAGCGCTTCTCCGTGGGGAAAAACAGAAAAATAATAATAATAAAAGGAGATAAAAGAAATGCCAATGAATATTTTAAAACGAAGAAGAACAGGACGAGCTGGGCTCTGCACTTCCAGCCCGAGGTGCTAAAACCGGGGGAGGCATCTCCGTGCTCCCCCCCCCCACAAATATATAAAAAAAGACCTTTTTCTGCAGGTTTGGGGCTTTAACCCGGGTTAAAACAACTCAGCCCCTGCGAGTTCACCACGGAGCTTTTAGCTGCCGGCAGAACCCTGTTTGCAAACGAATTATTTGCCCCGGGTCGCTTGTTGTGAGCCGGCTGCCCCCCCCGCACCCCCATCCCCGGCTCGGCCCCCCTGGGGGACCCCCCCCCGGCAGCCCCGGGGGCTGCCCCGAACAAAAAAAAAAATAGGGGAAAAAGGAGTTAACTTGGTGTCCTTTGTTATTTCTATTTGTTTGTTAGTTCTGTTTGCTTCGCTCGTAATCTGGGGTTACTCTGATCAACTGCGCATCAACTAATTTAATTAAAAAAAGCTTATTTTATAATCTGATTTGGGAGGGGGAAAATCTCCGTTGATGATTCCCCCCCCGCCTGCTGGATGCGATCATTATTCTTGCATTTTCTAATGAAATGTAAGATTACAAATTAATTGAATTGCTTTCCCCCCTTCAATCTGTCATCTTTGTTAAATTCGGGGCTAATCATAAATAAATTGCGAATATCCAAAGCGAGCATGGGGTTTGGTTTGGTTTTGGGGTTTTTTTTTTTTTTTTTTTTTTTGGTTGGTTGGTTTGCATTGTGCTTTACCGGGGAAGGGGCTGGTTTGGGGCACCTCTTTGCAAAGAGCGGAGAAATCCCTGTGCGGAGGGTCCCGTCGGGGCCCCCTCACCCTACAGGTCCCCCCTTTCCAGCCCTGAGTTGGGGTCCCCCCCTCCTGTCCGCCTCCAATTCTGGGGAGAGAAATGATGGGGGGGAAAAACAGAAAAAAAACCCCAGCCCACACCACGGAACAAAAGAGGTTTGAATGGCTGGGAGATGAAAAACGAGTAATTTTTTTTTTTTTTTTTTAATAAAAAAAAGCCCAAACCCACTGATTTTAGCTCATAGCTCCGCAGAAAAGACTGCACAAAGTCCCCCCAGCGCAGGAGCAAACGCGGCTTAAAAAAGTGCCCTAAAAACCTGCGAGACCCCGGCGCTGACTCCGCTGCCAGCAAAAGCGGCCGCAGAGGGGTCCCGCAGGAGCGAGCGCGGCGCTGGCTCCTTTCATCCATCACCCACGGAGGCTGCGTCCGAACCGCGGCCCCCAGAAAAAACTTGGAGTCCAAAGAAAAAAAATAAAATACATTCATCTTTTGAATGCATCCTCAGTTTGTCGAGCTATAGCGGTACAGAAGTACTGGAAATCCTGGAAAATGAGAAGTGATTTGTGTCGTTTAAGCTTTCCGCTTGATCCTCTAATATTAATTTCATTGGGTTTAATGATTATTTTCGCATACCTAAACACAGCTCCTGTATTTATAGCCGTAGAGATTAAATATTGTATTTTTTTTTTGATTTACAGCACGGTTCAGTCAGAAATCACTGCAACTAGATTTTTTTTTTTTTTAAACTTTAGATTTGTCCTTTTTACCTGCCGGCGTATTCAGTCACTGTTTGATTCCATTTATTGTCAACGGGGCGTAAATTAGCACATTTTAGATCATCTAATTTTTAAATTTGATGAAAAATTATTCCTCCACAACCAGAAAACCATCGCTGAAGCTCCTGCAATCGCGTTCGCTCCATGGGTGTGCACGCTCACGCACACTCAGACGCGTGCACGTACAGTGTTATAATATTTCATATTCGTCCCAGACTCATGCGTGGGCAACTTTTCACCTTCAACTCGCAGTTTTAACCAAAAAACAAGGTGTTCCAGGATGGAAAATATCTTCATAAATATATAAATCACTGCTGCTTCCCCAGGAGCCACAGGCAAGGACCAGGACCCTCCCGTTTTCACTTTTCTCTTGCAAAGAGAAGATTTGCCCCCAGAAATCTCCCCTCGGAGCAGCAATAAGAGGTGCCCTCACACATTCCGCAGCCTCCCAGCACCTTGCCTTGCTCCTTGCACCCCTCGTGCTACCCCGGCGCGCTGCGGCGTGGGCATTGCTGCCCCTTGGCACTGCCAGCGGTGCGACCCGGCTACCCAGGAGCAAGAGATTTTGGCCCCCAACCCTCGCTCTCTCCCTGCTGCAATCTTAAACCAGCTCCTACTGTCACCAATACACAGATTTTTTTTTGGGGGGGGGAATTCAATATCCCAGATCCTGCAATGCCAGGGGTTTCCCAGCACCGGGGTGGAGGCACCGCTCTCCCAGCAGAGTAATTTTACGCCATGTAAATCACCCTTAATATTTGTTTTCAGAATAAGAGGGTTGCACCGGAACTGAAAAATCATCAAGTGTCCTTTAGGGGAGCACCCGAAAGGACGCAGCTCCAAAATTTCTAGCAATTTAAACATGTGTTTTAATATTTTGTTCAGGAGGTTGAACCTTTTTGTAACCTAATAAAACCCAAAAGGGTTTTCAAAGCCAAGTGCATTGCTCGGAGCTGAGCTCAGCCAGGTTGGCGGTCGTGTTCTTCCCCCCAAAGCAGGCCCCACCTCCCCCCCCCAAAAAAAGCGCAAATAAAATTAAAAAAAAACCAAAAACCAGACGCAGGTGTGCACGCTGCCTGGCTCGACCCAAACCCTTTTTCCCCCCGCTCTATAAAATGCTGCACCCCAAGGAAAACAGGACCGCAGCAGGACCACGCTGCCGCGCTGCGTCCCAACCCACCCCAAGACGGTTTCTTTCAGCCCACCACGTTCCTCGAGGAAAATTTCAGGGCAATATTTATTACCTTTGGAACCACAACAGCAGCCCAACACCCCGGTATTGTTCGCTTATAAAGCAGACGGGACTATTTTCTCTGCTGTCGCTCAGTTTACGTATGCCATACCCCATTTCTGCCAAATCCCCCATTAGAAAGACAATTAAAAAAAAAATTATCATTTGGAAGACGATAAAGTCATACGTACATATCCTTTAATTATATATAAACAATTTCTGATAACATCGTCACAGCTTTTCATTGCTTTCTGATCCTGATAACTTTTATTCAACCTTTATCTAAGGCATCGCCTTCCACCGCGGGAACAGCCGAGGCCTGATCCTTCCCTTCTTTGCGTCGCTGCAAGAAACACGGACAAAACCTGCGCTTTTTGGTGCACGCACAGTTAAGCAACGAGGTAGACAGGATTCTTGCGCCCGCCCTCGCTCGCTCCGGCATCGTAGGGAGGTCTCCAGGAACGCCATTCCTCCAGCTGCAGCAGCTCGCTGGTGCGAGGCAGCGCCAAAACCTCGGGCTGGGTAACGGATAAAACCAAACCTCCGATAATTTACACCAAACGGTTCCAACTGGGGTGGTGTTTAACCTGATATTTCATAGGGATCGGTTTAGTATTCCCTACGTGGGCTTTCCGTCCCCCCCTCGGCGCTCCAGTTCCAGCGGTAGTTATGGGATTTAGCACACAAGGGCTTCTAAGATCGCTAATCCTATTAAAGTTCTGCAAACAGGCAGGGTGATAGCCATTGGCTACCCAGGGCCGAGGAGAGGGGGACACGCACACCACCAGCGACCCCGAATCCTTGGGAAAGGCGACGCGCATGGGCGGTAAGCTCGGAGGAGCCCTCTTTACCCTCACCCTGATGATCTGCCCCAAATCTGGCTCACCGAGCCCCCCCTTACCCACGGATGTAAATTCGCACGGAGGTCCCTACGCTCAGCGGAGCGACAGGCACGAGCAGGGGGTCGGGGTGGGATGGAGGGTGTACGGTGATCCCCAAAACCCAGGGTCAACCACATCCATCCTCCCTTGGCTCTGCCACCACCGGGCAGGGACAGGGTGTCACCGAGGATCTTGTGCCAAACCGGCCTCGCGGCCAGCCCAGCGCCCCGACGCTGGGGACCAGCACCGGAGGGAGCTTCCCCGCATCCTCCTTCCCTCAAGGACACGTGCTCCAGCAGCGAGGTCCCCCCACGTCCCACCCATCCAACACGGCAGCCTTTGCTGACCGCCCCAGGAAACCCCCAAAAGCCCGACGGAGGGGGAAGAGGGTGCAGCCGCCACCCTGAAACCCCAGCTAAACCATTTTCTTCCCCCGAAACCCCACCAGTGTTTCCCAGTGCCAACAGAAAGCTCGTGCCCTGGCACGCACCACAGAGAAAAGAGGGCAGCAGCTGCCAGGCAGCGCCGAAGCAATGACATTTATTGGGGGGGGGGTCGACGGGGGCAGCTGGCTGCTGATTATTATTTTTTTTTTTAATTCATCTTCCTTTAAATAAGATTGTTCCAATTAACAAAGCGCTCGCCCAGAACAGGTTTCAGAGAGGAAAGAAGCAGGCGCAGGATGCGCAACAGCCGCACGCACACACACAAAAAGAGGAACCCCAATTTATTTGTACGTCTCAGCCTCTCGGCCAAGCTGCTCCGAGCCCGGCGTGGAGGCCGTGGGGCATTATTTATGATTTTATCTAAGGATGTACCCAACTGGGGCTTTATAGGAACGGGGTTTTATCTCCCCAACACCCACCTTGGGCAGGAGCAGCGTCTGTGGGGTCTTCTCCCCTGCACCAGCCCCTTCCCGATCCCAATTCACCCGCACCACACACAGCCCCCAGCACCCTCCCGGCCGATTTGGGATTTTCACGGGGCGCAGTTTCCACCACCCGCTTGCTGCAAGCGCGAGCTGCGACATCCAGAAAGCGTTGGGAAATGCCCCGTAAACCCAAAAAAGCAAAAAAACCAACCCCAGCTCCTTTGCAGGGTGATGCCCGGGATGGCTCCCGGCCCCAGATCCGTTCCCTATCCCAACGTGCCGTACCTGCTGCCGCACAACAGCCCTTTGTCTCCCAGCTCCTTAGCGGGGGGTGCCCTGCCTTTTATTGCCATTAACGTCCAGAAAATAAATGGAAAATAAATGGAAAATAAACAGTCTCTTCGCAGCTGAACCGCCACATTTCCCCCCGCCACGTTAACACCGGCTCGAGCCACTCTGACAAATATTCCCGTTTAAAAACGCCAGCGCGGTCCAAAAGGGATTTGTTTTCATTTAAGGGAGCTGGGTAATTTTTTTCCGTTAATAAATGTTTTTCCTCGTTTATGCCGCGATAGCGTATTTATGAGGGGTTCATTTGATGTTAGAGCCGTGGCAGACAGCGGCAGCGCACGCTGCGGATACGGGTGTCGGGATTATCACGACAGGGCATCACTGGGCCGCAATTTTAAGCCTCAAGACCACCTGAACTCTGTGATGCTTAACTTGACGATTTATTAATCATTATATCTAAATTTTTTTTTAATTATCTTACCTGTAGAGCACAGGGAATTGCAGAGCGATTGGCTACATTCAGATGCTAAAAATATTTTGACCAGATACTTTTGCATATTTTTTTTTGGCAACGTTTTTTGCAATATTTTTGTCGAATGCTAACTATGACTATACGGATATTTCATTATAAAAAAAAATCTGGTTTACTGAGTGGTTTTTCCGGTTTAAATACCAGAAACTATTGATGTTTTGCTTGACAAAAGTTTAAAAGAATTCCCATGTTCCATTAAAAAAAAAAATTTTAACAGACATTCCCCCTCTCCTCTATGGCACTTTTTTTTTTTTTTACCAAAATTTTGGGCAGGTGAAGGCAGGGATCTCCCGACCCGCTCGGAGCGAGGGATTTCAGCAATTCCAACAAAAAACACAAACCAGCCCTCCCTCCTCCGAGCACAGACCTCCCCTCCCCACTGATGCGCCCAGAACAAGGCAAATAAAGATATTTCAAATTATTTTGAGTCCTTCGTGATGGTCGCAGGGTCCCTCGGCCAGTTCAGAGCCATGTGGCGCCTCCCACCCTCCGGACATCCCTCTTGGCCCTGGCCGGGGATGAGCGGGAAGGGGCAGTTTGGGGTGGTTTTGCGGTTTTTGCAAAAGCAGCCAGCGGAGCGCGGGGCCAGGGAGGGACAAGATCTGCAGCCCCCGGCCCCTGCCCATGGGACGCCCCTCACAGAGCCAGCGCACCCAGGCACTGCAAATCCTGCTTTAAACCATTTAACCAAGCTTTTAACCATTAAAACCGCTACAATTTTAACCCTTTTAAATTCTGCTGCAACCCAGGAGATGCTTAGCGCTGAACAGGCCCAGCGAGGGCAGGATCTGGCCCCCAGCCCATCGCTCCACTGAGAGCATCACTGCCCGTCCTGCCCCGTGTCACCGCATCCGAGCTGGGGCTGCTCGTCCCTGCCGGCCTGGCCCACCGCCACCCAGGGCTGGCATTTGTGGTTTTCTCTCGTATTTTCTGCCACAACTCTCCGTGCGGTGCCGGGGACGTGGGGCTGCACTGCAGTTCCAGGGCCGGCACCGGTAGAGGCTCCCGGAGCCGCTTTCAGCCCTGCCTGATGCTCCCGGCTTCTCCATCACCTTCCCGGTCCCCAAAGTGCTCCTGGCTCTGTCACCTTCCTGGTCCCCAACGTGCTGGAAGGGGCTCCCGGGGAGCCCAGCGTCAGGCTGCCCGCCTGCTCAAGCTTTCTGCTTGGAATTTAACCCCTGCACCAGCGGGTTTGGCTCCGGGGGTGCCCACAGAGTGAGGGAATTTGGGAATTTGCTGATGTCCAGCACAGGGCAAGCATCCGCCGCCCTCTTCCTCGGTGGGGCAAAGCCCCCACTGCTGCTCTTCTCCCCCCACCTTTTCATTAACCTCTCGTCATCAGCCAAAGGGCTCCAGTATCAGGGCAGGGAAAGGCAGGGCTGCTGCACGGCCCCACCTGAGCCCTGCCTGCTTTTCCTGCAGAAAAAAACAATTACGCTTTAAAAAAAAGTAACCCTCTCTCTGCAGCGAGCCCAGCATTTGGCAAGAAGAGCTCAAACAGCGCGGGGCCTTCCTTCCGAGCGTTGGATTTCTGGGGGTGCTGGTGCGATTTATTTGCAGTTTTTACCTCCTCCGTGCCCAGTTTTGGTTTGGGTTTGGGTTTTTTTTGTGGGTGGAGGGCAGGCCACCCCAGGCCATCTCTTGCTGGAGCAGGCAACGAGCCGCCTCTGCACACCTTGGGTGCTCAGAGCTGCCAGAACAGGAGAAAATGGGTGCAGCCTCATCTCAGCCCTTTTTACCCCAAAACGCTGCAGGCATCGCTCGCCCCAGGGGAGCTCTCAGACCACCATGGGGACAGCAGACAGGGGCTCGTCTGGGGGACCCAGGTAACCACATTTACCCATCGGAGAAGGAGCAATAGCATGAAAACCTTCAGGAATCGCCTTCCCTGAGCCTGGAGCTGCTCGGTTTTTCCCCAGACAGGGAGGCAGGGGGTGAAACACCGTGTCCTGCACCCCCGGCGCAAGCTGAACGTCCCAGGTTGCTTCGGTCGGACGGAGAAGAGCGGTGGCAAGGGACAGCCCGGGGTTCAGGGGTGAAAATAGCTGGGTTTGCCCACAAGAACTCCAAATCCGGCCAAACCTCAGCGCCCGAGAGCTGCCCTGGCGTCAGCTTGGCTTTTGCTGGGGTCAACTGGGGGATTTGACTCTTCGAACTGGTGCAGGGGTAGAAGCAATGCTTCACCGGGGGCTGCGGGGCTCTCCTCTCTAGTCGTGAACACACTGAAGCAGTTGGGGATATTGCCAACACATGGCTTAGTGGGTGGAGCTGGCTGGACATTTTTCTGATGGAAAATGACAATTCATCAAAAGCAAGATGTCACGCATAAACGCAGCCCCTTTCTACAAAGCGTTTGTTTTTCGAAAGGGGAGTTGGGAGGGGAGAAGCACTGAAACAAGAGCAACGCGTCTTGCTTTGGGCTTTTCAAGAAGGAACGTTGAGCTTGTTTAAAAAAAAAAAAATCACTTTTCATTTAAATATTTCACATTGTAGAGTCTAAAGTAATTTACTTGGCAATTTTACTCCTAGAAAAACATTGACGTTTCAGCTCTTGGTCTTCCTCAGAAGGGGAAGAAACGGGGAAGGAGAAGGGAAGAAAAACCTCAAGTATTGCCAACAAATTTAAAACATCCAGTTCCCCTTCCGGCTGTCTTAATGAGATCAGTCTTGAAACTATAGGAACCCCGCTCAGGAAAAAAAAAATCTCATTCGAAATGTTTTTTCAACAACAACAAAAGATTAGGGATGGAAATGCCCATGGGAAAGGAGCAAGTTGGAGAAGACTTTTTTTTGGTGGGGGAGAGGGAGCTTTTGGGGAGGACAAGCACGAGGAGGTCCCGTGGGATGGGGGAAGGGACCATCTGGAACTACTTGTTGTAGCCGATGCAACGTCGCGGGGAGCAGCACCAGATGAAGCGCGTTGAGGTTGCACCGAGCCACCTCCCCTGCAGCCATTTCAGCAGAAGCAGCCCTGATTTACCCCCCCAAAACCAGCCCGGGATTTACCCCAACAGCAGCACTTCTGTCCCTGGCTACGTCAGGGAGCACAGGCTCCAGCCCGTCGGGCCAGGGGGCCGGTGCTGCCAGGGTAAGGCAGCTTTGCTCTGGAGAAAAGCAAATTCAAAGCCTTTCTACGCAAAAAAAAAAAAATCATCTAGAGGAAAGGCGGCAGCAAAGAGCTCGTGGATGAGGCAGAGCAGCAATCCAAGCTGCAGGAGAGGCAGCGTCCGAGCAGGGACCGCTCCCAGCCCACTCCCCTGCGGGACGATGCCACGAAACGTTAGAGATCTGCTCCAAAACCATGCTAAAACGGGTGATTCGGAGCCCTGCAGCCGGTCACGGCTCACACCGCTGCATCCCCAAGGGCAGAGCCGGAGCTCATGCTCCACGCAAAGTGCCACCATCGCCACCTTCTTGCACCAAAGCTCCTTCCAGGAGAAAGCGATGCGGGCAAGGGCGGCTCCTGGTCCTCCACACTGACCCCTCCGCACGCAATTGGTACCAGGCCAACCGGCACCCGAAAAAAATCCACCCCAACCCTTGCGGTTCGTCTTTTATCAGAAAAAGCTTCCAACCATAGGAAATAAAATCGGGTAGAGCTGGAGGGATGGCCAAGTCCTGGCAGCCTCCGTGCCCTGCTCCTCCTCTCCATCCCACCCTCCAGCACCTGCCTGGGGGTACCGCTGCCTCCTGCTCCCCCCCAGCACACGGCTGCTTCCCTGCCAGGTTTTTAACCGCCACAATGGCACCGGTGACGGTGCCGGGTCGATGCCAGCCACATCCCGGGCTAACGCTGCCGCCCCTTTTGTCTGAGGGCATTAAAACCCCAGAAACGTTGGGGTGGTGGTGGTGGTGGCGGGGGACCGGGCGGCTGTCAGCGCGTGATGAGTGGCTGCGCAGCGTTACCCGTCTGGCACCGGTGCCCCTCGCCACAAATGCCATTGGCAAAGCTCTGCACAAACATCTTTTCAGGGCTCGCCTGGTTCTCCCGGCTGCCATAGAAACCCCTGTTTAGCTGAAAGTATATTAAAGGGTGGCGCTGGCCCTCGCGCTGAATTCATCACATTGTATTCCCCCAGAAAAAAAAAAAAAAAAGAAGAAAGCCCACCCCTTTGTGCCTCTGCCTTCGCTTTCTCTGGCCAAGGGAGATGGTCGTTCTCCGGTTCATTTTGTACTTGCAATTACATCCCCCCCTCCCTGCCACCGCCTCCTCTCCCCAAGCACGGCACAGCCCTGGGAAGGACCGCTGCATCCCACCAGCCCTCACCTTCTGGCCTCCTCTCCCTCCATCTTCCCAACCACCACCAAGGAAACATCAAAAGGCTCCTTAGAATTAAAAAAAGCGCCGATATGAGAAAACTGGAGGGGGAAAGGAAATTCCTCCCTGCTCTCCTCCAGCCGTTCCTCCCCAGCGCTCAGAGCCATGGGCTAAATCCAGAGTTGCGGCCAACGCGTCCCAACAGGGTTTTTTTGGGAGGCAGGGAGAAGCGGGCAGAGGAATATTTGGTCACCCACATCCATTCCCTTACAGAACCAGGTTGAAAAGGAAGTTTCCAGCTTGAACAGCAGCAAAACCGCTATGGAATGCACCTTAAATACAGATAAAATTGTATGTAAGGCTTGATTTGAAGAGGTACGAGCCCATTTTTCCCCCCAACCTGCTCATCCCCTCAACGCAAGCAAGGACCTGGCTCTGAAACCTCCCCGTGCTGAGCAGCTTGGCCCGCGCTCGCCAGCCCAGGAGGGACCTCGGGGGCAGCGAAGAGGGAATTCAGGCATTTCGGCCGGCGCGAGCTGGGAGTCACCCATTCAAGCAGATTTCATGCCCTGCCACCGGACCTATCTCTCTATCAGGGCGGCCGGCGGAGGTCTCGCAGCAGCGCCCGTCACTCCCCTCCAGCCCGCGCTGTGCAGCCGAGCCCGTGTCCCACCACGGCAAAGATCCAAGCAGCCCCCGGATACTCCAGGTTTACACCGAGTCAAAAGTCCAACCGCATCAGTCAAAAAAACGCCAGCGCTTTGGGGTTATAATCGGCGTTTTCACTTCCAGAAAGGGGAAACCTCCCTGTTTCTTGCAGAATTTGCTCGTGGTTTGTGACAAATTCTCCCGCAGGTTTTTTTTCCCCCCCCCTAGAAGATTTAATTTTGGGGGACATTTCCTCCCAAAGCTTCCCATTTCAGCAAAAAGGAATCAGTTTTGCCCCAATTTCTTGGCAAATAATAATTCTATTATTATTAAGTTATTCATTATTAAAAAAGAAATTCTTTTTTAGCCACTTCTCAAATACAAACTGAACTTACTGCTCACAGCGGCGCCCGAACACAGCCGCTATCTCCAACCTGCCGTGAAAGTATTTCTTAAATTTAAAAAAAAAACCCCAAACCCCTCTTAACCAATTTAATTTTTCAACCATTTATTTTACCTCCACTGCCAAGAAAAGCAGAAAGGATCAAAGCCAAGCCCTTTTGTGGCTCGGGGTGCCCCTGCCATCAACGCGCTTTGTTTGAAACGCCCTCAAAGAAACTCTCATTTTGGTCAAGAGCCAATTATAAAAATTGGGTTGGGGGGGGGGGGGTGGCTAAGCTTTAGAGGTGTAAAATCGTCATCGCGTCGGTAAAGCTACTAAACGGCCGCGCACGGGCGGCACGCTCGGCAGAGCCTAACTTTGCCCGAGCCGAGGGAGCACGGATGGAGGGGGGGGATCGTCGCTCGAAGGCCGGCGGAGAAAGGCAGTTTCCCAGCTCAGGAACGAGCCCTCCGTTCCTTAGCCCTCCTGCACGGCGGCGTTTTCCCTTCCCCTGCCGCACGCAGCAGGTCCTGGGCCAGATCCTCAGGAGCACAGCGTGGGGTTTGCTTGCCCCCAACAGCTCAGTTGATCCCCACGGCCCCACACAGCCCCCCCGGATCCCAGCGGCAGGGCCAGGACTGCAGCCACAGCCCGGACCAAGCTGACACGGGTGCGGCCGTGCTGGGAAAAGCGACCCAAAAGCCATCCCCTTGCCAGCCCCCCCACGCAGGCAGGGGGAGCTGGGTGCCTGCTCCAAGGTGGTCCCACACCAGGTCCGAGCATCCCATGGCCCCGCAGTGCCGCACAGCCCCGCTGCAGGGATGCCCGCACCCCAAACGCTTCGCTAACCCCCTCCTCGCGTTGCAGGAGCGCCCAAACCCGGACCCTCCAAACCCACCCCATGAACCGGCACAGGGCAGCCACCAGCGTCCCCCTCCATGCCCCCAGCCGCCCCGGGGAGCGGAGGAGCCCCCCGCTTCGGCCCATGCCGGCACATCGGTCCCACTTGACGTCACAGCGGTGGGGGGGACCCTACCACGCTCGTCTGGCTGCTCTCTGCCGATCTGCATCACAAAAGCCCCATTCTTGCGAACTTGGGCGACCTCCCGACCTCGCCAGCTCGGGGAGTGAATGGCTTTAGTCTGCCACGACCATCATGTCACTTTGATTAGTGCGTGAATAAACTCTCAATCCCGGGCTGGGGGAGGCAGGGCTGGCGGGAGCCGCGTTGGCTCGCAGCCCCGGCACCCTCCGTCCCGCACCCAGGGATGGCCGCAGGGATCCCACCACCACCCAGAGCACCCTCACCCCTCTGCCAGCCAAACCAGAGCACGTAACCCACCGCCCTGCCCCATGTGCGAGGAGCTGGTGGCACTGAACCCCACCTCGGTGCTTGGGGGTGACCCCAAGCCCTTCCCCACCGCTGTCACCTCCCCACGGGACCCTCAGTCGCAAGCAGAGCGGCCAAAATTAAAAGTTTAAGGACCCCCGGGGAAACACTGCCGGTCTCCCTCGTTATTTCAGCGCCCAAAACTCAGGCGGCAGCACCAAAAGCATCGACGGTGAAGCTCCCCGTGCCAAACCGCGCTGTAAGCACCATTTGAGCACTGGATCCAGCCCAGGTCCCTTCGGCCTCTGAAGGGGTTCACAAAGGGCTGCAGATGCCTCCAAAACAGCGGATTCTTCCCAAATTGCACAGAGAAAGAGCAGCAAGCTCCGTCCACGGCAGGATTTTGAGCACGCAGATGCCTCTGTGTCCACGGGAAGCTCAGCCGTGTGTCTCTGTGACAGCAGGCAGCCGGTGCCACTCACCCGAAGGAGGGGTGGGTGCTGCAGGGACAACAGGGCTGCCCCTTGCCCTGAGGATGCTCCTGGCTCGCTCAGGTCCAGCGGCCACATCCAGCTCAGCAGGGGTGACCCCCAGCATCACCTAAGAAATCAAACATCACCTGGGGGATCAAAAAAGTTTGCAGGAGCTGATAGCAAGCTTTCGGGCAGGCAGAAACTCATGTTTTTGGGGGAAAACCTGCGGGATCTTGTATTTCGGGAGGCCCCGAAGTGCGCTTCAGCGTACAAGCCAACCTGCAGTACCTCACGAGCCTCAAACATCTGCTTTGGAGGAGAAGCTGAACTCCCGCCCATCCTTGCCGCTCGCTACGTGTCCCGTGATGTCTAATAACCCCCAAGTTGTTCAACACCCATCAAAACTGCCAAAATATCACCGTTTCAAGTCTAAAAATGCAAGATCTGTAGAAAAGGGTTCAGAAGACAGTAAATTAGGCCCAGCACGAAGGGCTCTACATGGGAAGCTAATGACCTTTTGTCTCTCCTGTCTACAGACGGGCCTCATTTGCATGTATGCGGTTGGAATAATCTCGCCCATATTTCAAGCGTGTGGCTGCATCCCCGCGTCCTCCTCCGGAGAGGTTCCCTCCTGCTGTGCGTGCCATTATAATAGCGCAGCCACTTCAGACTGCCTTTAAAGCCACCGAGACACCGGCCGGGCTTCTCCAACCCAACGGGAGGCTCTCCCCATGGAGGAGAAAGAGGGGTTTGAGACCCCAGATGTGACAAAACTGAGAAGTCCCAAGGTGGCGTGGCTGGGGACACCCCAACAGCAGCGCCCACATCTCGGCTATGGGGAGCATCCCTGGGTTTTGGGGGAGCTGCTCCGGTAACAGCTCCCATCCTCCTACGAGGACCAAGATTTTAGGTTGATCACCGATTTATGGAGCCCGAGTGTTCTACCAGATCCCTGTGCTGCCCTTTTGTAGGTGCTTTGAGGAGGCTTTTGACGCAATTCCCAAAGGGCGGGTTAAAAATGTTGGAAGTGGAAAAATTTGGGTGCTACTTGAGGTCTCTCCCCACTCATCTTGCTTCTCCTCAAAGCCTGAAGGAATCTCAGGAGGTTTAACAGCCCAAGGAAGGTCCCGACCGGGGGAAGGTGCTGTTACTGCGGCCAGACAAGATCCACAAACCCAACTCCCGCTCAAGACGTGCGGCAGCGAGGTGGCTGCGCCGGCGGGGGACACCTTGCCCAGCAGAGCCATCTGCTATCCCTTGGCTTCGCACCATCCAGCCTCATCCACCGGCCCCACAGGGATCCCAAAAGCAGGATCGGTCCCGGCTCAGAGCCATCTGGATTGGAAGAGCCAGAGCAATGCAAGTTGGGTAACCCCGGCTGCACCCTCCATGCCGGGACGCCAAAACACCGAGCACCAGCCCGCGCTTCCCCCCCGGCCCTTTCCAAGGCTTCCAGCATTAAAAAAAAATAATTCTCTCTCATTTATGCCACGGTCCCCCCTCCACTGAGCCCCAAGAGCTGGTCTCAGCCCCTCTCCCTGCGCCAGGATCAGGCCCATCCCAGTGCAGAGCTGCTCCGCTAACAATAACGCGCTGGGAAGGCAGCGCCGTGGCAAACACAAGACCTCGGCCAGGGCAGAGCTGTCAATCCCGCCCCGATCTCTCAAAAGCTTGATTAAGGCCAAAAAAAAAAAAAACCACCCCCAAAAAAACAAACAAAAGAGAAAAGGGAACTTATGGACATGAGCTGAGAGGCGGGGAAAGAGGGGAGGGGAAACGAGCCCGGCCAAGTTAAAATTCCGACGGAGAAGTTGCCGCTGAACTATAGAGTCTAGACAAGCATTCACAGCCCCGGCCCCGATTGTTATATAGCCTCTATTGTCTTAATTAACCATTTTAGCCAAAATGGAAGCAGACAAACCTTTTCTTCTCCATCCCCCCCCTCCTCTGCTGCACGCTCATGCAGACAAACACACAA